>JANAVB010010257.1:0-68594 GCA_029216955.1 Iris pallida | reverse complement strand
CCGAGAATTTTCGGGAATAAATCTGGTTTAGAATTTTTCTTATACATATTTAGTTAATTGAGAACTTGTCTCTGTGATTGGATTTTCGTGGGTTCTTGGAACTGTTGGTTTTTGGAAAATATAGTTTTGTGAAGGTTTTCCGATATTTTCGGGTTTCCGAAATTATTTCGGGGAATTATTCTGTGGATGTTTTATACATAAATATTGGGGTATCCCTGGTTTGGGATTTTTGCAGGAAAACGGAGCATTTCCCAGTTTTTGGGTTGACCAAAAATAGGGAAAATACTGCCGAAATTTTTACTAAATTAAAAAATGATTTTAAAATGATTTTTCGATGATAATATTATTTTTAAATAATATTTTCGGGCGACGACCTTAACGGTCAATGGGCCCCAGTGAAATGCAAACGCACCGGTTCGACCGGACGTTGAGGCAGAGTAGCTGCAAGATGAAGATTGGACCAGTTCTGAGACTTCTGTTAATTTACAATTTAAATTAAAAATTTTATTATTGTTATTATTTAATTTTGTAGGTGATTTACGGGACTAACTTTTTTTTTCTCTTATTTTAATTCATGTAATAATCTGTAAGGGCATAAGCCCAATTTTCTAAAAGAAATATTAAATTGATTTCATAAATAGTAACTCATTCTGATACCTGTGTTTTAAATTAGATTAATAAAAGATAAAATTGACTAGGAGAATAATAGAGATTGTAACTAGCACACTTAGTTGGGTTGAATGCAGTTTGATGAGTGTAGATTCTCAAAATTGTAGGATTTCGAAGGAGATACTAGCACCTATCCGGAACCAACGTCAACTTCCAGTCTAATCAAGGCAAGTACGGTTGTGTTAAAGCGCAGTTTAATTAATGTTAGAAATTTTGCATGTTAAATTCACGATGTTACACGTACTCTCTCCTAGAATAAATATTGAATCTATTGCATCGGGAAAATGGGGAGTAGTGTAGTAGTCTATGACCAAAGACCAATAGATAATGAATGTGCGAGCTTACTCCTCTTCACATGGGGATAGGCCGGACCGTATCAATAGGATACAAGTGAATCATCCCAAACCGGTCATAGATACTGCATACTCAAAATCACATTGTTTATTTCATGGTTGAAAATCATTGTTTCAAAATTGTTTAATATTGCAAATTCTTAATCATTATGCAAACTGTTAATTTTTATAATTGTACTTTGCTCCTTTCCTGACTGGATTCCCCACCCCCAATAGGTTCCATTGATGACTCAGAGCTACTGATTAGTAGCTATTACGATCCGGAGTTGTATCCTGCTGTGCTTCCAGAGGATGCTATACTTGGAGATGACGACACTTCTGCTTAGTTGATATTTTAGTTTATATTTTAATTAAAGGCAATATTATGTTAAGTTGTGGTTATTATCTGAACTCTTTGTAATGGACAAGTTTTATATTTTATCGAATTAAATGAAGTTGTGGCAATTAGTTGTTGTTGTTGATTTACCTACGTACGGGATACAGCTTACTGTCGTCGTCTCAACAACGGTACAGGCTGGGCATGATCCGATTCGACCCAAATATTTGGGGACCGGGTCGTGACAAGCATCCTTTAGAGCTTCACAGAGAGCTTCTCGGGAGTCTTTAGAAAGACGAAGGAGCTCGAACCGAGAAAGGCGGGCAGGAGTACTGGTCAGTTGTGCCAGTATGTTGAAGTTGTGGATCTTGGCTAGCCCCGAAGCATTCTCCTTTCGCAGAGGCCTATCGAAGCGGGCTTTTATCTGCTTCTACTTATTGGCTGCTGGGGGCTTAGACGGGCCCTCCTCCTGGACAGCAGGGACGGTGCAGGAGGCACCACCTCGACGGCAGCTTCGTCGGGTTGGGCGTTCAGTTGTGAATGCGTCTGTACAGGAAGTGCCTCTTCTGCTGAAGAAGAGACCATGCGGCAAGACTTGATCTTCCTGTCTTTGGATTTGGAGGTAGGACGTACCTCCGGTTGAGTCACCTCGGAGACGAGATCAGGGTGAACCCGGAGGATCTCTCCCCGAGATGTGGTGAGTGGGATGAGTCCACTCACGTTGTCACGAGTAGGTGGTAAGTTAACCACCTCCATTGTCGCCTTAGGGATGGGGACGACGCCATATTGTGTTGTAGTCGACGGCAGGGTGCCAAACTGGAGTGACACCACGTTGGCTGACACCGTCTTCTCTTCGTAGTCGACGGAGATTACATCCGTATTGATCATGTGCTGGATGTAATTCTTGAGGACATAGCAGTCCTTGGTCGGGTGTCCGACAAACCGATGGTAGTGACAGTACCTCGGGTTGTCCACTTTCCCAACCTAATCGGGACGCTTTGGGTCCGGAAGCTTGATCTTGTCACCCTGCTTCAGTATCTCAAAGAGTTGTAGGGTGTCTTCGTCGTTGAACGAATAAACCTCCTTCGGCCTTGGTGCAAGTGGAGGTTTCTGAGCCGGTGCTGACGCACCTTTTGAGGCATTGACAGTCAATGCCTGTTTCCCCTTTGTCTCTCATCCGGGGTTGTTGGCTGCAGGCCGTTTTTCCTTGTCCTCAAAGGCAGGGAAACTGACTCCCAGAAGACGAGCATTGGCCGCCTTCTTTTCTGCGGCTTCTGCTTCAATGATCAAGGAGCTCCAGTCGGGAGGAGGAGTAGAGTTAAGCCAGAGTTTGACTGCAGGCAGCATGTTCATGCTGCAGGAGGAGAAAAGCGCATGTTCTGGCATGCCTAGGGGCAGTCCAAAGCAGGCCTGTCGGAAGCGTTCGATGAACACTCGAACTGTTTTCTTCTCCTTCTGGCGTATCTCTATAAGGGACGGCATTGTCATGTCTTTTCCGCCGTCATAGAAACGGTCGAGGAAAAGATGCATCAGGTCGTCGAAGGAAGATATTGAATTGTCGGGGAGGCTGCAGTACCAATCGTACGCCACTCCTTTCAGTGCCCCAATAAATATGCTGGTAAGTAGCGCGTCCTTCTTCGGAAGATGTCCCGTCTGAGACTGGAAATACGTCAGATAGCGACGCGGAGAGTCCTTCCCGTCGTATGGCGTCAGTGTTTGTGGTTTATACTTAGGAAGATAAACCACCTTATTCCATTCGAGGGGATAAGGTTGGGGGATGCCCATCTTTTGGCGCTCCTCTTGTCTTGTCTTGGACTCAAAGCGCTCGCGCAAGTCCCTGATCATCTCGACCACGTCTTCTGTGGAGCTGGGAGTCGAGGAAGGTGGTACCACGGGAGTTGAGCACTTGAGGGCTCTAATGTCCGAGGTACTTCACGGCGATCTTTGTTCGAGGATACCCGTTGAAGGGGTACACTCGATTCTCCATTGGCCCCTGGGTCAGGACCGGTAGAAGGTGTCCTGGCCAATGCTGATCGTATCTCAAATACTGCTTGAGTCAGTGTTTGCATGGAGGCAGAGAGGGTTTTGAGTCCTCCCTCCAGGGTATCCATGCGCTGGACGAGGTCTGTTGGCGGTGCATCAGACTCGATATCAGCCCCAGTCACGTTTACTGTCATGATGCGGCCGGAAGTAGATGGATGGGTTGAGGCTTCACTCTCGGTCTCACTCTCTTGTGGGGGAGTTGCCTCTCCTAGAGCCTCGTCTTGGCTACCCCCGGCTATGTTCGGGAGAACATTCACCATGGGCGCATCTGCAAGAGCCTGATTACCCTCAGCTCCGTCTTGAAGGGCCTCTGCACCTCTAGAACTCAGGTCCGCAGATGCTAGACTACCCCCAGCTATGTTCTGGGGGATATCCTCATCTCCTGGGAGGCTGACAGGGTCCGCCCCAGATGTGGTTTGGACACCCTCGTCTTCGGACTCGACAAGGGTCTGACTACCCCCAACTTCTTCCAAGATCTTCTTCCTCCCCCGAGTGCCTTCGAACACTCCGGAGGACGCGACAGCTGTCTTAGTTTTCCTCGGCTGGCTTTTGGACGGGAGGAACTGCCAGTCGCCTTTCGGACTGACGAGGAGTTGGAGATCACGTTGCATGAAGCAACCCTTGGCTCTTCTTCTGTTGACACCTTCTTCCCGAGGCGATGTCGAAGGGGTGTCGATGATTGCAGCCGCTGGAACACCGACTGCCTTGGTAGAACTGCCGCTTTGCAACAACAGTTGATGGTGACCACAGCACAAGTATGCCCCGTGAGAGGTGCATCGTGCTTGTCAGTCGACTCTCCTGATCGGTGCTTGTGAGTGATCACGTTACGCAGATCGTTGGAGGAGAGTGCCGCCTTCACACCCCCTTCAGGCGCATGGCAAGGCCAAGCGCCGGGGTGGTCAAGTGAGTGCTGCGCCTCCTGATCTAATACCAAACAGGCATTCCGATCAGTAGTAGGGGAACCGCAGCATTTGAAGAGACTTGAACGGACCTCAAACGCACAACCAGAGGAGGCGCAGAAGTTCAAGACCACTGGATTTACCTTACTCGACTTGGTTGTGCACGCAATAGATGCACCCAAGCGAGACAAGGACTTTGAAGGTCGGCTCATTTCTGGCACCGCAGCACTCGAGTCGACCTTGTACAGCTTACCATCAGCAGCACGCATGATTGTGAGTGCATGCTTCTGACTTGCTGCTGGCATAGCACGTTTGGGGCGCATGGCCCATGCTGCCTTAGATTTCTTCGTACCAGTCCGCTGGTGCGCATAGTACTCAGAATCCAAATTCTCTTCGTCATTACAGCGAGTGAGTCTGTCAAAGACATAGACCTTCTGTGGCGCATCAGAGGTGATGTGCAGGGTATTGGTTTCACCCCTGCTCCGTCGATACATCTTCCTCGTCTGAGAGGGAGATGGCTGGAGAACGTGGTTAGCCGCACGTTTCTCCGATAGATGTGCTGCACCAGCGGGCGCATCTTGGTTGTTGAGGACGTCAGCAGGAAGGGAGGGCTGGATCGGCATACCCCCTTCGGTGGTGGTGCCCGAGGTGTCGCCCTTGCGCACCCAGACTCGGCGGGTCTTCTTCGGCTTTGGCAGACGCTTCGAAGGACTCGTACTGCCTTCAGAGATCAACTCCTCATACGCCTGTTGATTGAGGCGTACGACCAGCGTCTTGTAGGAGGAGCCCACCTTCACACCGTCGGATTGTGACACAGCTTTCTCGGTGGAGGAAAAAGAGGTCCCCAGCAGAGTCGTCAGCTTGTTTGCCATTAAAATTCTTTTATTGCAAATATTAATACAAACAGAACAGTGTTACAATATAGGACTTAGACATAGTCCTAGGAGTACAATTTTGTTTATCCGGGTCCCTTATACCGATGGAGTGAGTGTTAATGCCTTGACTCCGTTGACGATCTGATGACGGTTATCGGTTCTCTGAAGACTTAGATTGCTCTGGATACTGGAGCTTGCTGAGAGGAGGAAGACGTTGAGTGTCTGTATTTGCCTCTCTGGTGGTTGTGTGTTCTGTCCGTGTGTAGGTAGGTAGGTGTAGAAGAAGAAAATGATCCCTCTATTTATAGTTTTGCAGGCTGGCTGCTCATACGCGCATGTAGGATGCGCCTGGTCGTGGGGACGCCACGTGTTGATTGCTGATGGAGGCATATGAACGATGCACCCTGATCGAGGGGTTGAATTCTTCATGCTGCTGTTGTGGACCAGCACGTAGCAGAGAAGAAGATCTTTCTGTTGCTGAGATCTTGGGTGAGTCGAGTCAAAGGACACGTGTCATCGACCCATGGCTCGAAGATCCCTGATTTGGTGGGGAATGATCTGGTAGGATGCGCCTAGGATTGGGCGCATGAGGAGGCTTTGGCACGTAACCTTTAGGAGTCACGAACCATTCAGGGCGCATGGCTTTTGAGGCGCATGCGAAGCTTCAGTAGTGACTTTACTTCTGTCTTTTGGGATCAGAGAGAAGTCTGAGGCGCATGGCTTCTGAGGCACATACAGAGATTTAATGGT
Organism: Iris pallida; assembly: GCA_029216955.1. Lineage (NCBI taxonomy): Eukaryota > Viridiplantae > Streptophyta > Magnoliopsida > Asparagales > Iridaceae > Iris > Iris pallida. The sequence goes on along the minus strand of JANAVB010010257.1, from coordinate 62,689 downwards.
GACTTTCCTTCTGTCTTTAGGGATCAGTGAAAAGTCTGAGACACATGGCTTTTGAGGCGCATGCAGAGCTTTAATGGTGACTTTTCTTCTGTCTTTAGGGATCAGTAAAAAGTCTGAGTCGCACGGCTTTTGAGGCGCATGCAGATTTGAGCGCATGGCTGTAGAGGCGCATGCAAGTGGTTGGGTGGCCACATGGCAGTAGCCGTCGGAAGAAAGTAATGATGATGCTGACGTTGGCGATGCTTCGTCTTCTGAACTGTTCAGACTTCGGGAGGCGTGCTACCAACTCTGTTAGTTCAGTATTTAATGTTTGTGACATTCGATGGACAGCTGAGTGGGCGCATCGGTTGGCGTTCCACTAGGCTTATAGGGACGCTTGGGGGGCGCATCCCTGTGATGTGCTTGGTACTGAAGGGCGCATCTGTGTGATGCACTTGATGTTGAAGGGCGCATCTGTGTGATGCGCGGTCTGGCCGACGCATCTGCTTCGTGACACGTCTTTAATGGTGCGACTGTTACGATCTTCGAGTACTTAAAATAGCTGTATTGACTTAGCTAAATTCAAAGCGTCCGGTTCATCCATTTAATGCAAATTCATTGTACGGAATTTGGAGAGCCGTCCACTTGGCGCACGGGTTTGATTTTCCTGGCCTATAAATAGTGGCATGGAGAGAGTTTGCTTCTCGTTATCTCACGTTCTTCCGACATGAATTCGTTTACTCGGATGCATTCTGTTGATGAGATGCTCCCGAGGGTAAAGATGCGATGCAATGTCTTCATTGATGCACTTGAAGGTGACTGTTACATCCAAAAGTCAGAGTCGAGAGCTTCTGAGGCAGGCGGAAGGTGCCTGTTGCATCCAAAGATAGGGATGCTTGAGCCTCGTCTTCATTGTGCAGTAAGAGCCGCAGATCGGAATGGCGGTGCTGCGGCTTTGGTGGCTCTTTCTTCCTTTAAAATAGGTGTAGCCCATTCTGGTTGTGTTGAAAGCTGCTCCTTTAGCCGCGGTTTCGATTACGGTCTTCCTTCGCCTTTGGAGGCTCTTTCGAAGCCTCCCCTGGCCACAGGTTGGCTTGCGGTGCTCTTCTCTTCCTCTGTTAGAGGGTTGATTGCCACCCTCGTTCTGCTCAATAAATGCTTCATTAGTCGAAGTATTTCGACGGCGGTGAGCCTGGCTGGAAGAGCGGCACATAACTGGGCTGCTGAAGGAATGCACATAACTGAGCTGCCAAAGGGATGCACATAACTGAGGATGCACATAACTGAGCTGCTGAAAGGATGCGTCCTGCTGAGGGCGCGTGGTGATTGTTGCGCCTATTTGAGGGCGCATGATGGCTGCTGGCTGTAGACTTAGGATCTTTTCTTTGTAGAAATTCTTCTTTGTATAATCTTTTCTTAGACATGTAATAGACTTTTATATGTAATAAAAAAGTCTTCTTTCAATGCCTATTTTTGCTGTTTGTGAAGTACTTTGTCCAAGCTCTGGCGTATGGGCTTTCTGGTTCTGAAATTCTATGCTTCTACAGTTCTCAGAGTCCAAATTCTCCTCGCCACTACAGCGAGTGAGTCTGTCAAAGACAGAGACCTTCTGTGGCACATCAGAGGTGATGCATGGGGCATTAACTGCGCCCCTGCTCCGTCGACGCATCTTCCTCGCCTGAGAGGGAGATGGCTGGGGAATGTGGTCAGCCGCACGTTTTCCCGAGAGATGCGCTGCACCGGTGGGCGCATCTTGGTTGCTGAGGACATCAGTAGGAAGGGAAGGCTGCATTGGTGCATCCCCTTCGGTGGTGGTGCTAGAGGCGTCGACCTTGCGCACCCAGACTTGGCGAGTCTTCTTCGGCTTCGACAGCCGCTTCGAAGGACTCGTACTGCCTTCAGAGATGAACTCCTCATACGCCTGTTGATTGAGGCGTACGACCAGCGTCTTGTGGGAGGAGCCCACCTTCACGTCATCGGATTACGACACAGCTTTTTCGGTAGAGAAGAAAGAGTTCCTCAGCAGAGTCGCCAGCTTGTTTGCCATTAAAATCTTTTGATGTAATTTCAATACAAACAGAACAATGTTACAATGTAGGACTTAGATGTAGTCCTAGGATACACTTTTGTTTATCTGGGTCCCTTATACCGATGGAGCGAGTGGTAATGCGTTGACTCCGTTGACGATCTGACGACGGTTCTCGGTTCTCTGAAGATCTGGGTTGCTCTAGGTGTAGGAGCTTGCGGAGAGGAAGAAGACGTTGAGTGTCTGTATCTTTCTCTCTCTTTCTATATGTTGCTGATGGTTGTACAACGTATCTCTGTCTGTATGTGTATGTTAGAAGGAGATGATTCCTCTATTTATAGCTTTGCAGGCTAGTTGCTCATGCGCGCATGTAGGATGCGCCTGTACGTGGGGACGCCATGTGGTGGTTGCTAATGGAGGCGCATAGGCGATGCGCCCTGATTGAGGAGTTGAACTCTTCTTGTTGCTATCGTGGGCTGCGGCAGAGCTGACACATAGCAACGGAGAAGATCTTTCAGTTGCTGAGATCTTGGGTGATTAGGACCCCTTCATAGGCTGAATCAAGTCAAAGGACGTGTGTCATAGGTCCATGGCTCGAAGATCTCAAATTTGGTGGGGAGTGATCAGATAGAATGCGCCTGGAATTGGGCACATGAGGAGGCTTTGGCTCGTAACCTTTAGGAGTCACGAACCAGTCGGGGCGCATGGCTTTTGAGACGCATGCGGGGCTTCAGTAGTGACTTTACTTCTGTCTTTAGGGATCAGAGAAAAAGTCTGAGGCGCACGGCTTTTGAGGCACATGCAGAGATTTTAGGCGCATGGCTGCGGAGGCGCATGCGAGATGGTTGGGCGGCCACGTGGTTTGTAACCGCCAGAGGGGAGTAATGATGATGCTGACGTCGGCGACGCTTCATTTTCTGAAAAAGTTGTCAACTGTTCGGTCCTCGGGCGACGTGCTGCCAACTCTGTCAGACTTCAGCATTTAATATTGTTTTGACAGGTGATTGGTTTGTTGAGTGGGTGCATCGATCGGCGTTCCACTAGGCGCATGAGGACGTATGGGGGCGCATCCTTATGAGGTTGATGGGAACTGGGCACGTTAGTACGATGCGCGGTCTGGCCGGCGCATCCACTTTGCGTGATACGTCTTTATGGGCTCGACTGTTACGTTCTTCGAGTGCTTTAAATAGCCGTCTTTGACTTTACTGAATTCGAAGCGTCAGGTTCATCACCATTAATGCAAATTCATTGCACGGGATTCGGAGAGCCAGCCACTTGGCACATGAGTTTGATTTGCCCGGCCTATAAATAGTGGCATGGAGCGGGTTTGCTTCTCGTTCTCTCACGTCCTCCCGAAATGAACTTGTTTACTCGAGCATATTCTGTTGATGAGATGCTCCCGAGAGTGAAGATGCGACGTATGGTCTTCGTTGATGCACTTGAAGGTGACTGTTACATCCAAAAGTCGGAGTCAAGGTCTTCTGAGGCAGGTAGAAGGTGCCTGTTGCATCCAAAGATCGGGATGCTCGAGCCTCGTCTTCGTGATGCTGGAAGAGCCGCAGATCAGAATTGCGGTACTGCAGCTTTGGAGGCTCTTTCTTCTGTCAAAGTGGGTGTTACCTACTCTGGTTGTGTTGAAAGCCTTCTTTTGCCGTGGATCAATTGCGGAGAGCTCTTCCTCCAGCTAGAGGGTTGGTTGCCCATCCTCGTTCTGCTCAATAAATACTTCATTAGTTGAAGCATTTAATGGCACATATGCTGAGACTTCACGATGCACCTGAGTGGGGCACTGAAGGGCGGCACATAACTGAGCTGCTGAAGGGATGCACATAACTGAGGATGCACATAACTGAGCTACTGAAGGGATGTGCCTGGCTGAAAGCGCATGGCGAGATGCGCCTGTTTGAGGGCGCATGGTGGTTGCTGCGCCTAGCTGTAGACTTAGGGTCTTTTCTTTGTAGAAATTCTTCTTTGTACAGCTCTTTTTAAGACATGTAATAGACTTTTATATGAAATAAAAATCTTCTTTTAATGTCTATGCCTTGCTGTGCCAAGTACTTCGTCTGAGCTCCCTGGCGCATGGGATGTTAGGCGCATAGGATTTTTGGTCCTGAAATTCCATGCTTCTACAATAGGTGATGATTTTCTTGTTTATGTTTTTACTATGAAATGTCTATAAGAACCTAGACAAGTAGAACGATCACTAATAGATGTTAGTTTCGCATATTTACTTAGTATTGATTTAAGTGAGTTCGGTCACGGCCGCTCATGAGTACGTGTTATAAACTGACCCACGTTGTAGACAATATTTCAAATAGCAATAGACATGTAGATATTGAAAGGTGCTAGAAGCTTGTCCAATCCATTGGAGTCGTGCTCGATCGCCTCAAAGCTTTTCATTTTCAAGTTACAATTCTTTCTAAAGGTGTCTTTATCTTTTATCTTAGTAAAGGGATATGATGTATGAGCTTTGTGGCTATTTTTAAAAGTTTTAAAAGAAAAGATGTAAGCCAACTATGGCATTTTGAGTCGCAAGTAATACTTTATAATCTTGAGCAAATTATCCATAAAGAAGTCATTTTATTTCCTATCTCTGTGTGCAATTTAGTTTTCTGCATTTAAAGTTATGCTTATATTGTTGTTGTTTTAGTCTAGTTTGTCATTGTGCAAGTTCTAGCATTGTACAAGCACAACTTAGGCTTTTACGGCATCACACCTAAGCGAGAATGATCTGTTCTACAGAGATCAATGCGAGAATGAATGATATAGTAGATTTGATGTTGTAATATGAGGGTGAGTGGGATGGCTGTACATATTGTGGTTGCCATTTCCTTTCAACGAATTTCTCTCTGGATAGTCTTTGTAAAATGTGTAATAAAAGATAGTGGAATGTGGTGGTATGTGGTGATTTGTTACTTGGGCACGTGTATAGTCGCTGTGACGAGTGTGATTGATATTTGTATGTAGACGATTCCTAAGGTTTAGACAGCTTACTATAGCTATATCCACAACGTAGGCTGGATGTGTCCAATTTGTATCCTTGTAGTTGGAAGTAGGTTGCAACATATTTTTAGTGGTGGCTCATGCAGATCCTACCTAATCGTACTTCGGCTTCAGTGTGCTATTGGGGAAACTTGTTAGATTAAGGAAAAGCTCATCACAACATAGTCGATGGTGTTATTCTATATGACCCACTATCACTTAGTAGTATTTTAGACAACATTAAAAATAGAATAACCAAAATTTCTTTCTCATTTCCAAGATGGTTCAGACCAGAAACACTAGAAATATTGAGAAGAATATTGAGCTTCCTCCACTACCCGCTGTCACCATGAACGGTGTACAACTACTTGGAGTTGTCACGCCCCAGAACCAGAATACTGGAGAGCGGAGGCAGACATAGCCAGCTACGTATACTGAAGTGGGAACCACCTCGATATACGGTCACGGCTGTCTAGATATATGGGGGTTTACTACAAGCCAACAGTCTCTTATGGTCATGAACAAACCTAGTGTCTCAATCACAAGCAAGTAAGTAGATATCACAAGATGTATGATCATTAAATATACAATAGTAAGGCGTCCCAAACATTACATATTCAGCTGATCATGAAGCTAGTCTTTACAAAATGTTAGGACTAGCAAGAGTTTAGTCATTACATGATCAACCCTAGGATTTGTCAATCAGGTATACAGCCCGTAGGCAGACAGTAAGTAAATGCATCGAGCTAACAGGTGCTCGTCGGCTAAACGCCTCAAAAGAATAAATTTACAATAAAGTGGGCGAAACAAAAGGGAAAACCCACTCTTGGCCTAGCGTCCTTCTAGTGGCCACCATCTGGCTGGAGACGCGGTAGATCCTCTGGAGCTGCTCCAAAATCTGGCCATACAAAACCAGCTGGGTCAAACCCCAGAAGAGCAAGTGCCACAAAGGGGCCAAGAAATAAGAACAAAACCAGCAAATCAGCGCAAAATATAATATGGCATAATAAAAGACAGAAATCTAAAAGAGAAAGCATGACGGGGTGATATACGATGAGGCAACCATGGGACCATTCAGATAGCCAGGTTACAACCCTTAAACCAAACAAGGACCGGGGTTGTCACCCTTCGTCTGAGCAGAACTTGGAATTCTCACCATTTATCGGCAAGATCATAACGTAAGAAATCAAGACAGAAATTAACCTTGCATTGGATCAAGACAGAACTAGATTGGTTATACCTCATACAATCAATCACGGCCAAGCAGGTCCTACGGCTTACTACTTTAACTAACTAGGATTATCACAGGCCTAATTACTAACAAGATGCAGTGAGATTGTTCCACAGCCACAAGCCCTGCAGACCATCCAGGCTACCCAGGTCGAAAGTTAAGGGTTGAATTCAGGTGGGTACATCGTCCAGGAGACGCATGTACCCTTAGGTGACTTAGAGGTGCAACACGTAACAGTGCGCTGGGAATGTGCCCTACTCGACGGCAGGCTACAAATCCCTAGAAGCGCCCAGGTAACGGGATTGCCTGTAGCTGTGTCAATCTCGTCATAACTACTGTGTTATTCTAGTTTTTATCCTTAATCCATTTTAGTGGGTGCTCCTGACCGTGGTACTCAGGAGTCCCATCCTAGACATGATGCAAGACTGGACAAGTGGATTTAACAAGCAAGCAAGAAGAACCACCCACGGTGTCAAGCAAGTCAGGTTACCAGTCAAGAGTGCACCCTCTTCGGGTCACTACCAAGTTATCAGGTTACAAGTCGAGAGTGCACCCCATGGGTCACTACCAAGTAATCAGGTTATAAGTTGATCATGCTCAGTCACAAGTTACAAGATTTCCGTTTCAATTAACTGCCAAACCAAGGAGGATAACAAGAAACAAAATCCCAAAAGTCCGTGCCAAGACGTGTTGGGCCTAGTCAAGTTGTGCATGTGAGCAATCAAAATCTCAAAAAGCTCCAATCATATCAAAAGAAAACCAAGTTATAAGCAGTCACTAAGGCACTAGGGGTGTAGGTGAACTAGGGTATGCCAGGGAACAAGCACACTAGAGTGCGCCTGGTGGCAGCACACTAGAGTGCGCCTGGTTGAGGCAGCACACCAGAGTGCGCCTAGGGTGGCAGCACACTAGAGTGCGCCTGGGGTGGCAGCACACTAGAGTGCGCCTAGGGAGGCAGCACACCAGAGTGCGCCTAGGGTTTAAGGGGTCAAAGTGCGCCTAGGTGGGGCCACGCGCTAAAGTGCGCCTAGTCAGGGGAGCAGGCACAATTGGGCCAGGCGCTAAACAGCGTGGCCCGCAAGGAGGCGCGCAGCGCTAAACAGCGCGCGGCCAAAAGAGGCGCGCTGCGCTAAAGTGCGCCCGGCCAGGAAGGTAGGCGCGATCGGCCAGGAGGCGTGCAGCGCTAAACAGCGCGCGGCCAGGAAAGTAGGCGCGATCGGCCAAGGAGGCGCGCAGCGCTAAACAGCGCACGGCCAGGAAAGTAGGCGCGATCGGCCAAGGAGGCGCGCAGCGCTAAACAGCGCGCGGCCAGGAAAGTAGGCGCGATCGGCCAAGGAGGCGCGCCTGGAGGTCGTCTTCCTCCTCAAGCCGAGGAGAGAACCCATGGGTTCCAAAACTTTGGAACACCATAAGTCGGCCATCCAAGCTCCAAATCCGGACTTCCAAGGCTCTAACTTGGGTAAAATTTCACCCTCTACAACATGGGAACAATAAAACCAACCAAAAATCAAGTTTATTAGATCAAATCTAAAGAAATCCGAAAATGAACAAAGTCTAGATCTAGGGAAATCCAAGCTTCAAAACCCAAAATGCCAAGCTCTAACATTGGTCCTAGAGCTCTAGTCTAACTAAAGATCAATTAAAATGGGTCCTCATTAAATGGCAAGATGCAACTTGCCTATGGTGTGGGTGTTGGTGGTGGTAGGAGGAAGAAGAAGAAGAAGTAAATGAAAGTTATGGAGAGAGAGAAAAAGTTGGTGGGATTTAATGGGGGTTGTTGTGGTGTTCTTGAGGGTACAAGATAGCTAAAGGTGTTCTCATTCCTACAAACCAAACCAAGCCATATTAAACCAACCGAACCAAAACCGAAAACCCGAAAAACCGAACCAAAATCCGAATACGAAAATACGGGAAATATCGAAATACCGCAAGTTAGGCAAAATTGAAAATATACGCAAAATCAAAATACGGGCATAATACGAAATACGGAAAAATGAGGGTGACAACTCTACCCACCTTAAAAGAATTCCGTCCTCGGAATTTAATCAAGGAGCTAGAGATTGCCACGACAAGCTACACTAATCACAGGCAAGCTACACTAAGCAGTTCAATCATACAATCATGCAATGCAAGCAAGGAAGGGAAGGCGTAAGGCATAAGAAAGACATTATACCTCACGAGTCAAACAGATAGGGATATCGCGATCGGATGTCGTCCTCACGCTCCCACGTTGTCTCACCTAGAGAGTGATGACCCCAAGCAACACGGACCAATTTAATAGTCTTGTTCTTGAGTATCTTTCCCTCCGGTCCAAAATAGACACGGGCCTCTCCTCATATGAAAGGTTGGTACCAACAACCAATTCCGAATGATCTAGGATATGGCTCGGGTCCGGAATATACCGTCGTAACTGGGACACATGGAATACATCATGTACCTCACTTAACGACGGCGAAAGAGCGAGACGATAGGACACATCTCCTACTCGCTCTAGAATATCGAACGGCCCTATATACCTAGGACTAAGCTTTCCCCGCACGCCGAAACGAATGACGCCACGGTTAGGCGAGATCCTAAGGAATACATGGTCGCCGACAGCAAATTCTAAGGGACGCCGATGAGCATCGGCCCAATGACGCTGGCGATCTTGAGCAACTCGAAGATGATCTCTGACCTTCCTGACCACTTCAACTGTCTGAGAAATCATATCTGGACCGAGCATTTGCCTCTCTCCAACATCATCCTATGCTAGCGGGGATCTACACTTTCTGCCGTAAAGAGCCTCGAAGGGTGCCATCTGGATACTGGCCTGAAAACTATTATTGTACAAAAACTCCACCAGGTGCAGGTGATCCTCCCACGAACCACCGAAGTCAAGGGTGCATGATCTCAACATATCTTCAAGGGTTTGGATTGTGCGCTCTGACTGACCATCTGTCTGCGGATGATATGCTGAACTGAACTGAAGATGAGTCCCCAAACTCTTCTGCAAGCTGCGCCAAAAGTGAGATGTGAATCTTGAATCCCTGTCCGAGGTAATGCTGACTGGCACACCATGAAGCCTGACAATCTGCCTGAGATACATCTCTGCTAGCTGTGCCGTTGACTGACCAACTCTAAATGGAAGAAAATGCGCTACCTTGGTAAGCCTGTCCACAATAACCCAGATAGCATCTCTGCCAGCCGGAGACCTGGGTAATCCAGTCACGAAATCCATGGTAATGTGTTCCCATTTCCATTCTGGGATCGGTAAAGGTTGAAGAAGTCCAGCTGGCCTCTGATGTTCAGCTTTAACTTGTTGGCAAACCAAACATCGAGAGACATACCGGGCTATCTCCCTCTTCATGCCATTCCACCAAAAGTGTTAACGAATATCTCTGTACATCTTCGTACCACCGGGATGAATAGAATACTGCGAACTGTGAGCCTCTGCCATAACTTCCTGTCTGATATCTCCACTGGGTACACAAAGACGCTTACCATGCCTAAGTGTACCATCTTCATGAATGCTTAACTCTGGCCTTTTTCCTGCCTCACACTCTGCTCTGAGCCGCTGAAGCTTGGAATCTGATGACTGTGCTGTCCGGATCCTTTCAACTATGCTGGACTGAACCTGTAGACTGGCCATCAATGCCACACTGGTTGGAAGAACTACTTCAATTCCCATCTTCTGAAGGTCTGCCAATAACTCTGGTTGTGCTGTCAGGAAATAAACTCCGGCTCTCCTGCTTAACGCATCTGCTACCACATTGGCCTTCCCTGGATGATACTGCAAGTCCACATCATAGTCCACAAGTAGCTCGAGCCATCTTCTCTGCCGCATGTTAAGGTCCTTCTGGGTGAAAACATACTTCAGGCTCTTGTGATCAGTGAAGATCTCCACTCTGTCTCCGTACAAGTAGTGTCTCCACAATTTCAAAGCAAACACTACCGCTGCCAATTCTAAGTCGTGGGTCGGGTAATTCTTCTCATGATCACGAAGTTGTCGTGACGCATAAGCTATTACCTTCCCATGCTGCATCAGCACACATCCCAATCCTCTGCCTGAAGCGTCGCAATAAACTGAGAATCCTCCGGTCCCATCTGGAAGGGTGAGGATGGGAGCCGTAATCAAACCTCGCTTCAACTTCTCAAATGATTCCTGACACTCCGCTGTCCAAACAAACGGCACATCCTTGCGGGTCAACTGGGTCATCGACGCTGAAATCCTTGCAAAATCTGAAACAAACCGCCGGTAATAGCCGGCCAATCCAAGAAAACTACGAACCTCTGCCACTGAGCTAGGTACCGGCCATGACTCTATAGCCACAACCTTCTGAGGATCCACTTCCACTCCTCCACGGGTAATGATATGACCCAGGTATGAAATGCGATCGAGCCAGAACTCGCATTTACTAAACTTGGCATACAACTTATGCTCCCTGAGCGTCTGAAGGACAACTCTGAGATGCTGCTCGTGCTCTGCTTCACTCTTGCTGTAGACCAGGATGTCATCTAGGAACACTATCACAAACTGATCCAAGTAAGGCATGAAAATGCGATTCATGAGATCCATGAATACTGCCGGCGCATTGGTCGCTCCAAAGGGCATAACTAGAAACTCCCAATGCCCATACCTCGATCTGAACGTCGTCTTCGGGATGTCCTGCTCTCTGACTCTGATCTGGTGGTATCCTGACCGCAAGTCTATCTTCGAGAAAACTGAAGCCCCTCTGAGTTGATCAAACAAGTCATCTATCCTCGGAAGAGGGTACTTGTTCTTAATTGTCACTGAGTTCAAGGTACGATAATCTACACATAGCCTAGACGTACCATCCTTCTTCTTCACAAGAAGCATCGGGGCTCCCCAAGGCGATCCACTAGCACGGATGAATCCCTTGGTCCTCAGTTCTTCAATCATCTTGTACAAAATCTCCAATTCTGAAGGCGCCATCCTGTAGACTCGCTCTGATACCGGTGCTGTCCCGGGAATCAAGTCTATTGTGAACTCGATCTCCCGCTCTGGCGGCATTCCTGGAAGTTCCTCTGGGAAGATATCTGGAAACTCTTCAACTATCCGGGGCAACTGCACTGCTGCTACTGCCATCCGTAACACTGGAGGAGATGGCTCTACTGTGCCTCTGGAAAATGAAAACTCTGGCTCTCCGGGAATACTAAAGACAACTCTGCCAACATGGCAGTCTATCCTAGCATAATGGTTCCTCAACCAATCCATGCCTAGGACTACATCATAGTCTGCCATAGGGAACTCTATGAGCCTAGCGGGGAACTCTCTACCACTAACTACGATCCGACACGAGGAAAACACTCGATCTACCCCCACAAGACCATTACCAGTAAGTATATTGAGCCTCACTGATAATGACTCGGGCTCCAATCCTATCCGTGTCGCGAATCGTGCAGACATGAATGAATGCGATGCACCAGAATCAAATAATACTGAAGCTGGAAAGGAGTTGACGAGAATAGTACCTGCCACAACCTCACCTGGTGCAACTTCCTCTTCCGTGGCCATCATCATGGCCTGACCTTGACCTCTGGCTGCTGGTCCCCTCTGCTGGAAACCTCTCTGCCTGTTCTGGATCTGCGCTTGAGCTTGCGCATACTGCTGGGGGTGCTGCTGCTGGAATACTTGAGACTGAGGCGGCAAGGGTCTCGAAGACTGATACTGTTGCTGCTGAACTGGCGCTGGGGCCGGTCCTCTCACCGAAGAGCTAGAAGGGTTGGATGCGGATGAACCACCTCTATTCGGGCAAGCCCCAATCCGATGATCTGCTGCTCCACAAGCCAGGCACAATCCCTGCGCCCTGCGACAATCTGCCACCACGTGCCCTGGCTTCCCGCAATGAGAACATCCTATCGCAGAAGTCTGCTTCTGCTTCTGCTGCTGCGGGTACGTCGGGGTCGAATGCTGAACCGACGTCACTGAGGCCGCCCGCCTCGGAGTTCCAATGGTTATTCCCCTAGCTGCCGGGGCTGGAGCTGATGACTGGTGCATCTGACTATGGGACCGCTTCCTACCTCCGGTCCTATCCACAATTCTCTGGGAGGTATACTCATGCCTCCTAGCCGCCTTCAAAACAGCATCGAACGTCTGGTGCTCAAACTGCTCAACTGCTAACAAGATCTCCAGATGCAGTCCCTGCTGGAACCGCTGGGCTCTATCATACTCGGTTGCCACCAAGGTGGGGGCGAACCTACTCAGCCTAGAAAACTCGGTCGCATAGCCATCGACCGTCCTGCCTCCTTGCTTCAAGTTGGTAAACCTGGTCTGCAGGTCGTACCGAGCCACAGCATCAAAGTACTTCGTCTGGAATCTCTCCCGAAATATTGCCCATGAAATAGGGGCCACTATTCCTTCGGCCTGCGCTGCCCACCAGCTACGGGCAAGATCTAACAACTGCAGGCGCACCACTGCCACCTTCTCATTCTCAGGGGTCCTGGCTGCTTCTAGAATCATCTCAGTATCCTGAAGCCATGCGTCCGCGGCAACCGCATCCTCGGTGTCGTCGAAGAAAGGAGGGTTCAATCTCTTGAAACTGTTAGCCGCCTGGTTCCCTGGATGACCGCCTCTGGCCAAAGCATCTTGAACTGTCTGGTGCAGAGCATCACTCCGACGATCCTGGGAAGCTATCAAGGTTCTGATAAGGCCTACTAGAGTACCATCATCTGGCTCTGCGGGCTGGACGGGCCGAACTGGTGATTCTCCTCCAGTTGGCATAACTCTGGAAGCCACCCCGGAATGCTGGGCTTGATCTCCGGGTTGCTGCTGACCCACAGGAAGTGCTCTACCTCTACGATCGGTAGGACCGGGTACAGTGCCACTGAAGAAGACGACACAGGGAACAATAAGGAAAGGACCAGGGCAGATCAACGATATAAGCATAGGATCAGGGCAAGAATCCAGGGATTCAGAGGATACGAACAGAAATCAAGAACGAATACTGATTGAGACATCTATCTGGCAACCCCCATACATCTTGATTTACAAGACCTGCATGGGCCACCACTTAAACCATGTCACGCCCCAGAACCAGAATACTGGAGAGCGGATGCAGACATAGCCAGCTACGTATACTGAAGTGGGAACCACCTCGATATACGGTCACGGCTGTCTAGATATATGGGGGTTTACTACAAGCCAACAGTCTCTTATGGTCATGAACAAACCTAGTGTCTCAATCACAAGCAAGTAAGTAGATATCACAAGATGTATGATCATTAAATATACAATAGTAAGGCGTCCCAAACATTACATATTCAGCTGATCATGAAGCTAGTCTTTACAAAATGTTAGGACTAGCAAGAGTTTAGTCATTACATGATCAACCCTAGGATTTGTCAATCAGGTATACAGCCCGTAGGCAGACAGTAAGTAAATGCATCGAGCTAACAGGTGCTCGTCGGCTAAACGCCTCAAAAGAATAAATTTACAATAAAGTGGGCAAAACAAAAGGGAAAACCCACTCTTGGCCTGGCGTCCTTCTAGTGGCCACCATCTGGCTGGAGACGCGGTAGATCCTCTGGAGCTGCTCCGAAATCTGGCCATACAAAACCAGCTGGGTCAAACCCCAGAAGAGCAAGTGCCACAAAGGGGCCAAGAAATAAGAACAAAACCAGCAAATCAGCGCAAAATATAATATGGCATAATAAAAGACAGAAATCTAAAAGAGAAAGCATGACGGGGTGATATACGATGAGGCAACCATGGGACCATTCAGATAGCCAGGTTACAACCCTTAAACCAAACAAGGATCGGGGTTGTCATCCTTCGTCTGAGCAGAACTTGGAATTCTCACCATTTATCGGCAAGATCATAACGTAAGAAATCAAGACAAAAATTAACCTTGCATTGGATCAAGACAGAACTAGATTGGTTATACCTCATACAATCAATCACGGCCAAGCAGGTCCTACGGCTTACTACTTTAACTAACTAGGATTATCACAGGCCTAATTACTAACAAGATGCAGTGAGATTGTTCCACAGCCACAAGCCCTGCAGACCATCCAGGCTACCCAGGTCGAAAGTTAAGGGTTGAATTCAGGTGGGTACATCGTCCAGGAGACGCATGTACCCTTAGGTGACTTAGAGGTGCAACACGTAACAGTGCACTGGGAATGTGCCCTACTCGACGGCAGGCTACAAATCCCTATAAGCGCCCAGGTAACGGGATTGCCTGTAGCTGTGTCAATCTTGTCATGACTACTGTGTTATTCTAGTTTTTATCCTTAATCCATTTTAGTGGGTGCTCCTGACCGTGGTACTCAGGAGTCCCATCCTAGACATGATGCAAGACTGGACAAGTGGATTTAACAAGCAAGCAAGAAGAACCACCCACGGTGTCAAGCAAGTCAGGTTACCAGTCAAGAGTGCACCCTCTTCGGGTCACTACCAAGTTATCAGGTTACAAGTCGAGAGTGCACCCCATGGGTCACTACCAAGTAATCAGGTTACAAGTTGATCATGCTCAGTCACAAGTTACAAGATTTTCGTTTCAATTAACTGCCAAACCAAGGAGGATAACAAGAAACAAAATCCCAAAAGTCCGTGCCAAGACATGTTGGGCCTAGTCAAGTTGTGCATGTGAGCAATCAAAATCTCAAAAAGCTCCAATCATATCAAAAGAAAACCAAGTTATAAGCAGGCACTAAGGCACTAGGGGTGTAGGTGAACTAGGGTATGCCAGGGAACAAGCACACTAGAGTGCGCCTGGTGGCAGCACACTAGAGTGCGCCTGGTTGAGGCAGCACACCAGAGTGCGCCTAGGGTGGCAGCACACTAGAGTGCGCCTGGGGTGGCAGCACACTAGAGTGCGCCTAGGGAGGCAGCACACCAGAGTGCGCCTAGGGTTTAAGGGGTCAAAGTGCGCCTAGGTGGGGCCACGCGCTAAAGTGCGCCTAGTCAGGGGAGCAGGCGCAATCGGGCCAGGCGCTAAACAGCGTGGCCCGCAAGGAGGCGCGCAGCGCTAAACAGCGCACGGCCAAAAGAGGTGCGCTGCGCTAAAGAGCGCCCGGCCAGGAAGGTAGGCGCGATCGGCCAGGAGGCGCGCAGCGCTAAACAGCGCGCGGCCAGGAAAGTAGGCGCGATCGGCCAAGGAGGCGCGCAGCGCTAAACAGCGCGCGGCCAGGAAAGTAGGCGCGATCGGCCAAGGAGGCGCGCAGCGCTAAACAGCGCACGGCCAGGAAAGTAGGCACGATCGGCCAAGAAGGCGCGCCTGGAGGTCGTCTTCCTCCTCAAGCCGAGGAGAGAACCCATGGGTTCCAAAACTTTGGAACACCATAAGTCGGCCATCCAAGCTCCAAATCCGGACTTCCAAGGCTCTAACTTGGGTAAAATTTCACCCTCTACAACATGGGAACAATAAAACCAACCAAAAATCAAGTTTATTAGATCAAATCTAAAGAAATCCGAAAATGAACAAAGTCTAGATCTAGGGAAATCCAAGCTTCAAAACCCAAAATGCCAAGCTCTAACATTGGTCCTAGAGCTCTAGTCTAACTAAAGATCAATTAAAATGGGTCCTCATTAAATGGCAAGATGCAACTTGCCTATGGTGTGGGTGTTGGTGGTGTTAGGAGGAAGAAGAAGAAGAAGTAAATGAAAGTTATGGAGAGAGAGAAAAAGTTGGTGGGATTTAATGGGGGTTGTTGTGGTGTTCTTGAGGGTGCAAGATAGCTAAAGGTGTTCTCATTCCTACAAACCAAACCAAGCCATATTAAACCAACCGAACCAAAACCGAAAACCCGAAAAGCCGAACCAAAATCCGAATACGAAAATACGGGAAATATCGAAATACCGCAAGTTAGGCAAAATTGAAAATATACGCAAAATCAAAATACGGGCATAATACGAAATACGGAAAAATGAGGGTGACAGGAGTCTTTCAAAAGCTCATTGATTCTCAAATAGAGTAGGCAACTCTTTTTCGAGCTAGTATCACGGACGCCCTCCGAGCTAGGAAAGTCCTACCAGTAGAGCAGGGACTACTAGAGACTTTAAGAATCTCAGGCCCTTGGATTTCTATGGGACCAAAGGGATTCTCTGCCGACGAGTGGCTAAAGAACATGGGGCGACTTCTATATATCGCCTGCATTACTGAGGACCTCAAGATAAAGGCAGCCAACATGTACTTTTTCGATATCGCCTATACTTGGTATCGAGATGACCCTCAGCTAGCAGTCCTAGGACTTCTTTGGACAGACTTTAAATATTTGTTTAAAAAAATTTCGACCCTGAGGTAGCTCGAAAGGCCCTCGAGAGCCAGTTTGAGCGACTCGAGAAGGGCAACCTTGTTGAGGAGTACACAACAAAGTTCAGTTATTTGAGTTATTCTGCCATCAAAATTTGAGCTCACCGGTACAAGAAGGTCCCATAAGATCCGCTTAGCAGTCACCACCAGTCGGGCCCACACTTATGAGGAGATCTTTAGTATGGCTCATAGAGTCGAGAGAGATATGGAGCCCATGCCCAAGAGGGAGAGAGATACTCATGGAGGTACTAGCAACTGCTCAGGCCCATCAAAGCATCCCAACACGCGGGTGAGGCCATTGCCACCTCAGCATCATCCGCCTCAGTAGTAGTAGAATCATCCACGTATCAGGGCTCTGACACAACAGTCATAGAGGCAGGCACATACTAATATTACTTGTGCGTTGCCACAAGCCATGTCATCACTTTGATGTATGTCGTAAGAGATTGGGACTATGCTTACTCTGTGGATCGTCTTCTCACCAGATGGGAGATTGTGTTCAAGCTTCTGCTCACCTTGATCTAGGACTAGCTACAGGCCCGAAGGGAGCGAGAGGACCACCAAGACCTTAATAGAGGGGACCACCTCTTCCTATTAAGCAACAAAAGTTTCCCCAACACCAGCAGTAATGTGGAGCACCACCTCATAAGCGAGCTTTTGCTATAGCCATTGAGGAGACTGAGATTGGATCAGATATGATCATATGTTCCAATTTACTCTACTTATTTCCTACTAATACCTTATTTGATTCGGGTGCTTCGCATATTTTCCTATCACTTGATTTCATTCGTAGACACTATATAGTACCACTTACTTCTAGAAGGAGTTCTAGAATCATGACTAGCAAAGGTATAGTACCAGTTACTGATGTTTATGACTGCCCTATCAGCATAGCCAATAGAGAATATAGATCCAAGCTCCTCATAATTCCACTTTTAGGATTCGATTTGGTCTTCGGGATGAATTGGTTGAGTGAGCAATTTGCGATTATAGACTTCCATCGAAGAAATGTAATATTCATGACACCAAGAAGTCTATCGTTTGAAGTCAGAAGGGATGCCAAGGAGAGAATTAAAGAGCCAACTATGGAGCAGTAATCGAAGAGAAACAATTGTCTCATCATATCATTACGAAGTTTATAGACGTCTTTCCCGAATAGCTACCAAGACGGTCACCGGACCGAGATATTGAGTTCATCATTGACTTAGTTCCAGGGGCAACCCTAGTATCACAAAATTGCTATTGAATCAACCCCAAGGAATTAAAGAAGAAGAAGGAGCATGTCAATAAATTAGAAGAAAAAGGCTTCATCTAATTTAATGCTTCACCTTGGGGAGCACCATTCCTACTCGTACCTAAGAAAGATAGAACAAAGAGGATGTGCATTGACTACCGGACCCTGAATAATATCACAATTAAGAAAAATTATCATTTGCCCCCAAATAGATGAGCTTTTAGATCAATTGAGTGGTGCAAAGATATTCTCCAAGATACATCTGCGGTTCAGATACCACAAAGTGAAGGCTAGAGAATCAGACATTTCGAAGATAGCTTTCAACACCAGATATGGTCAGTATGAGTTCCTAATAATGTCCTTCAGACTTACCAAAGCCCAGCTGTCTTTATGAACGAGGTTTTCTACCAGTACTTGGATAAGTTCTTTGTAGTCTTTATAGACAACATCTTGATATATTCCAAGACCCCGGAGGATCACGAAGAACATTTGAAGATAGTCTTAGAAACTTTGGGGAAGGAGATGTTATATAGAAAACTCTGTGAGTTTTTTAGATAAATAGAGTTTCTATGGCATGTAGTGATAAGGGATGGTATAACAGTAGATTCGAAGAATATTATGGCAATAGAGTCTTGGACTACTCCAAACTCAATAGCTGAGATTAGAAATTTTTTGGAATTAGCAGGCTACTACAGGAAGTTCGTCCATGACTTTGCCAGGATCGCAGAGCCAATGACCAAACTCACTAGGAAAGTTGAGGAGTTCAAGTGGATGAGAGAGTGCCAAGCAACCTTTAATGAGATAAAGAAAAGGTTGACTACAACCCCTGTCTTTACCATCCTGATCAGGAGGACTCGCCATCTACAACGATGCACTTGGAAAAAGGCTAAAATCTGTGTTAGAATAGAATAAGAAGGTGATAACATATGCTTCCAGATAATTAAGGCCTCATGGGAAGAGTTATCTCGCCTATGACCTGGAGTATAGTGGTCATATTTGCCTTAAACTTTAGAAGCACTACCTCTACGGTGAAAGAGTGGTGACATTTACAGATCATAAAAGACTGAAATATGTCTTCACTCAGAACGAACTAAATAGGAGGTAGAGAAGATGGTTGGAGCTAATGAAAGACTTCAACATCAACCTACAATATCATCTGGGAAGGATAATGTCCTACATATGCACTTATACCCAATGGAGATGTTCTTAAATATGGACAAGCATCTTCTTGAAGACTTAGAGAGTTTGGGGATAGAAGTCATTATTCTTGGATTTGAAGGGCAATTAATGAATATGCAAGTCCAATTCAGTCTAATGGAGAAGATTAAGGAGACTCAGTTTCTGGATGAAAGTCTCCGTAATATCAAAGCTCAAGTACATGAAGATCTAATCAAGGACTTCACCATTGCAGAAGACGGGACACTAAGGTATGACACCAGACTTTATGTACCCAAAGGAAGTTTGAGGGAATTAATCATGTAGGAAGCCTACCAATCCTAATATTCCATTCATCCCAGAGCAATGTAAATGTACAAAGATCTGCGTAGTCAGATTTGTCTCAAGATGTATAGTATGCTAGCAGGTCAAGGTAGAACGTTATAGACCTGGGGCTTTGCTTCAGCCTTTGCCTATCCCAGAATGGAAGTAGAAATATATTACCATGGATTTTTTTTCTTAGGCCTACCACGAACACCCAGCAACAAGGATGTTATATGGGTGATAGTGGATAAACTGACCAAGTCTGCATACTTTATTCCCTTCAAGGTAGGGCTGTCAACAGAGAAGCTAGCAGAACTCTACATAAGAGATAGTAAGGATTCATGGAGTTCCATTCAATATTATTTTAGATATAGACAACAGTTTCACTTCTTACTTCTGGAAGAGTCTGCAGAAGAGTTAGGCACTCAATTAAAGTTTAACACATCATATCATCTCCAGACATATGGGGAGTCTGGAAGGACTATCTAGATATTAGATGACATGTTGAGAACTTGTGCCTTGCCATCTGCATTTGGTAGAGTTTGCTTACAATAATAGTTATCCGGCCAATATTGACATGATACCTTTGAAGCATTATATGGTTGACGGTGTCGTACGCCATTATCCTAGGACAATATGTGAGAAATAGCTCTGCTTGGCCTAGAGATGATATTTGATATAGCAGGCAAAGTCAAGATAATCAGGGACTGACTTAGGGCTGCTCAGGATAAGCAAAAATATTGAGTATACAACAGTAGAAGACCTATAGAGTTTATCGATGGTGGTATTATATTCTTGAGGATTTCTCCCACCCGAGGCACCATCAGATTTGGGAAAGGATGTAAACTTAGTCCAAGGTATATTGGACCTTTCGAAATACTGAAGAAGGTCAGTGTAGATGCATATAGGCTTGCACTACCACCTAGCCCAAAAGGATTACACAAGGTATTCCATGTCTCTTAGATTCAACGATACATTACAGATCTGATCCATAAAGTAGATCATTCTGAGCTTGAGGTAGAACCCAGCCTTACATATTCAGAGCAACCAGTAGATATCCAGGATCGCAAAAAGAATAGGCCACGGAATCAGACTGTTCCTCTATCCAGGGATGCTTGGAGACATCATTATCCAGAAGAGTCTACATGAGAAAGAGAGGGCGAGGTGAGAGAGAAATATCGATACCTATTCTAGGTTTGAT
This sequence comes from Iris pallida, assembly GCA_029216955.1. Lineage (NCBI taxonomy): Eukaryota > Viridiplantae > Streptophyta > Magnoliopsida > Asparagales > Iridaceae > Iris > Iris pallida. The sequence continues at coordinate 42,304 of JANAVB010010257.1, read as the reverse complement.
GTACTTTTCTTTTCTTCTCTACACTCCTGAATTTTGAGGACAAATTTTTTAAAGGAGGGTAGATTTGTAACCCCTCTTTTCCAAAATTCCATAATAAATAAAATTCATTTTCTACTTAGAAATTATTTTGTTATTAACAAATGAGTTATGGTGAGGAGATAGGGCTATTTAGTATTAGGAAATAATTGCATAGGAGTAGGGTTAATAGTAGGGATATTCTATATTTAGGGGATTATGATTAACTTCTTAATTAATTCAGGCATGTGATTAATTGGAGACTAGAAGTTTCTTTCCAACTACCTAGTAACTACCCTAACCAACTCCTATCCACTTGTAACCAACTCTTAACTAACTTCTAACCACTTCCTAACAACTTTCTAACACTTCTCTAACCAACTAGTATCCAGATGATTCAAAATCCACTCTATAAATACTCATATTCTCTTCATTGATTTCTGATTTCCAATTATTCAAACCCATTACTGTTACAATCTAGCCCAACTCACCTCTTTAAAACCCAATTCAAAGAGAAATTATATTCATTCATTTGTATATTTTCTCGTACAAATTCAAGAAGCTCAACTATTTGAAGCGGCCATGACGGTCTCAACTCCTCCGTGCTAGGCGGAGCACCGCCGCATCAATATCTTCCTCCACCAGTAACGGCACCTACGAGGCATCACTCTTTCACTGATGATCGTGATCATGGCCACGGCAGACCAATGTTGAGCTCTTCCACCATTCTCTTTAAGGTTTCTCGCTCAAGACTTACAACGGCCATGGCGATCGACGCTCTGCCACTTATGTATCTCTTCCATTGGTTAACACCTTCCTCCAACGCGAAGTTGTCAGGATTTCTTTCCTTGTCAGCATTTAGTTGATCTCACCAAAATCTGCGATGGAGATCATCATCTCTTCAGTAATCCGCAACTATGGGACGTCGATGACGTCGAAAATGAGCACAAAATCGTCTTCTCCGGTGAGTCATCTTTTTCCTTCTGTAATTTTTATGTCCTTCTTTTCTTTGATTTCCAAACATATCACGCTCTATTTAGGCATTGAGGAGTTTGAACCTTCTGGATCGAGTTCGATATCGATTAGAGAAGTTGATTCAAACTCGAATCAGTAAGTTGATCTCTTCTCACTTCTTAATCGATCTTTTATGAGGATTTGCGGTTGATCCTGAGTGTGACAGTGGCAAAGGAAATTTGAAGTATTGAAGTATTATCGAAACTCAACAAGATCGAGTTCAAATTTTAATAGGTAAATCTTTTGCATTTTGATCATTTGATGTTTTGAAATCTCCTTTCCTCGATCAGAAAAAGAAAATTAAAGATTAACTCTGAAATCTTTTTTTCTGTTTTGTGCACCACATGTTTATCAAAATACCTCAACATAAGTTCTAGATACGGGGACACCTAAATCCAATGCAGTAGGTCTTGTCTTTGCATACAAGTCCAAACCGACTCAATATAGATTGGATTCTATGGTCCTTCTTCCATTGATCTAGTATCGATCAAGTATTGCTATATCCAGGATGATACCAATGCTAGTGTCTGTGTTCAGCGTTGGACAAAACAGGAGAATCAGTTTAAATTGTGTGTTTGAGTATTACTTGGGGACTCTTGGACACATGAATAGACACAAGTATTCAGTTCGACACTTAAAAGTTGAACACCATAATCTATGAGCACAGTAAGATTTGAACTCAAAATGATATATTTAGGCCAGGTTGAACATATGGGTTCTGGTCATTTGTATTTCAGGGTCAGTGGATTAGCCTTTTGGGCTTGAGCCAAGTAGCTTGAGTTTAGTTGACTGAAGTAAATTCTGGATTGTTATTTGGGCCAGTAATTTGAACTGTGGGCCCGAGCCCAATGAGAATAGGAATTAGTTAATAGGTTAGTTAGTTAATTGCTAATTAGGTAAATAGGAAATAGATTATATAAATAAGTTTTGATAATAGATTTGGTATCTAGAAATAGAAATTCTAGTTTATTAATAAGTAGACTAGATTATTAGGTAGTTGTAATAAATAATGATAAAATTTTATAAATAGAATATAAACTAAGAAATATTTGTGTCTTTTGCCACAACTAGCAAAGACTTGGATCTTAACCTCTACAGCTAGTCAGCCAAGTATATTTATGACTTTGTACATTTACATCATACAGTGTCTATAGTGCCCCATCCCGCTCAGTTCAACCGGATGAATCAAAATGCAACGGCGTTTGGACTTGGCTATGCAACGACTTGTTCGATGTCCAGCTCGGTCGAGACAACTCCTCGCTTAGGTAGTGGCTTCAATGAACTTGCCTCAGCTTGGCCTTCATATTAATAAATGGAAGTTTTCATTGTACAGAATAGGCTTGATAATAAAAAGTGATGAATCCGCATAGCTAAGAGAATAATCCCATTGTGTCAAAAGTGTATAGAACTTGAAAGTGCTAGCTTGTTGCCTAGATATCGATCCACGGTAGTTTTTAATGTGGCACTCGGTCTTTTGACCGCACGTATTGAGTTAAGCAAAGTAACATCACGGGAAATCGACTTGATGTCATACCAAGCATGCCTCTATGGTTCCACTACTTGTCACAGTATTACCTTCCACGGACTAACAGTTGATCATATAGAAGATGGCACGTTCCTATTGTTTCACTGCTGATTCAAGAGATAGGCCCACGGTCTCATAGTTATCATACAGAGTATGACATGGTCTATGGCACTTATGGAACAAGTGTTGTTCAAGTTAAATAGGAAGGCTATGTAGTAGCCATTTCCTAAGTTTCCAAGATGGAAAGTTTATGCGATCATTTGTTACCGAAGCGATCCATCGTTTGGGAGTCTCCAACGAAGCATAGAAAGTATGGTTTATATGCATGATTTGTAAAGGGTTTGAGTCATACCATAAATTCGGCTATGTATTTACGTGACTCTAGATGTTCTCATAGGTGCGTGGTCTTGGACAACTTATGCACAAGGGCGATGTTTCTTCGGATGACAACCTGGGGCCACATGACCGATCCGACCTAGGAAAAAATACGGTATAGCTGATGCTGGGTAGAAAACAAGGAATTCAGAAGCTTTTAGTAGGGCTCGTGACCTGTATTGATCGACTCATCGTCTCTCCTAGCTATGTCCAAGATGGCTTGAATTACCAGTGATCTTTCATATAGATAAGTCGATGTGTTGAGCAGCAATCCGCATCCATGTGTCGGTTTAGTCACAAGAAGTATAAGTACGCACGGATAAGTCAAGATAGGTGCGCACGGTTTGTAACATAAATTTTATGAAGCCTAAGATTTGGCTATATTAGATAAACGTGCTTCGGTAGGAGATATGGCATCTTGTTTTGAGTCATTGACACAAGTTCTTAAGTTTATGATTAAGTCATTTGCTTGCTGGAACAGGAAAGGTCGGAAGGTAAGTATGGGTAAGTTGATACTGTTGATTATCACAATTTTGGTCTCACCAATGGGCTTTATGGCATAATCACTATTTTGCGACACAAGGGTGGCACGATCACATTGTTATTATAAAAATGGGCAATAGTTATGCCATGCAACTAATCGTAAGGCAAGATTAGAAAGACAATGAAAAATCATAGAGTGCACTCACTAAATGAATGTGTTAGTTTTGTATGGGTGGATGAGAGGCTCACTCACCAGTACAGTTGTGTACTAACACACCACCAATTTTTATGTGCAGGTTCAGTAACTTGCTCGTTCGGGACAAAACTTGCTTGGATGCGCTGAGGCATAGAGTTCCTTGGCATTTTGAGGCATGCGTTCGCATTGGATTCTTCACCTATACGGGACATAATTTATGGGCATCGCCTTCTGAAGCATCCACAAGTTGTAAGCCAAATGACATATTTGTTTTATTGAGAGATGAGAGAGAGCAAAGTAATTTGTATTCAGAGAAAGAGTGAGCTTGAGTGAATGTAATCTTGGCTTCAGCCCTTTGTGTCACGACTCGTACCTGATGTAAGGGCGCAAGGACGTGGGTACGTCACAGCATCGGCGGTAGAACATTGCCTAGGTCTCCTATGCTGTCTAACAATAATGTCCATAAGATATAATGGCATCTCAATATCAGAATGAACATGAATACTCAATCACAGAATCTATAAGGAAGAACAATGCACGAATATGATATAAGAGAAACAGAAAATAAGAGTAATATACATCTGACAAATAAGTCAGCATGCTATCAATATCCCAAATGAGTCTCAAATAGAGATATAACAAAATTTTCAACAGGAGACAAAACTAGTACAATAAACTGTCTAACTACTAAGCTACAGCTAGTGCATCCTCCTCTCAACTGGCACTAGCCCTTCCTAAGCCACGATCTCCAAGTCTACACCTACTACATCCTAAGATCCATAGTGAGTAGAGCACCACTCATCTAAATCATCTGAAAAATATATCCAGTCTGGATTAGAGCGAAGCACAATCTAATAACAGTTCCAATAAATGATATAGACTATGTAATAGTAAATAGAGAGAATGCAAGATAATAGAGCAAGAACAAAAATATAACAAGATATATAAATACTGTAAGTAAACACAAGAGCAAGAAATATCATGTACAAGAATCAAGAGTAAACTATCTAAGCGAGTGAGCACTAGCTTCAACATGTGATCGGCTTGGGAACTTGCACAAGGTTAGGGCCTGGTTAATCATACATGTGGTATATGATCAACACTCACAAGGAATAAGACATACACAAGGAGGGTATGATCACATATCTACACTAACACTCCCCGCCCCCGACTGGTATAGTGGATCCAACCATGGCACGTTATGACACGGGATTCTATAAGAAGGTAGCAAATCTTTTCAAGAATCAGTGTCCATACAAGTACAAGAACAACAAGGCTTGCACAAGGTACACCAAGATACTCAAGGAATAACATCTCATGACGGGATCCGAAAATATAAATTCGTGTAACCATATGTCAGAAAATCAAAAATATCTACACTAGATACAAGAAACATAGAAGATACCACAAACGAAAAATTATTAGAGAATGTACTCATCGAAAATCTGGAGTAAAGTATCAAAATGTATCTGTATCAGTGCCTCGAAGATCTAAATATGGAATATTATATCAACACATTGTTTTGAATGCTTAACAAGTTAAACTAGTCAAATTCAATATCTTTATGCCATCTCTAGGTTTCTAGGTTAATTCTAGCTTGATACCGTGCTAAACCAAGGTTTCTAGGTCCATACCTTAAAGGTATTGCTATACTAAGTCAATTCTATATTTTCTAGGCCATGACACATGTGAATAGGGATACTAGATATCCTATATTATATATATACTCATATGTCATTATACCTTAGCATATACCCATTACCTTATAAATTTAACCTTTACCCAAACACTACCTATACTATTACCTTTACCTATGATATTTACCCATATATATCCATTTACATACCCTATGCTAGTACCCTCTTATCATATTACATAGATTTACTCATACACACCCTTACCTTAAACCTATATTTGATACCAACTAACCACACTCAAACATTCCTCATTTACCTACACTCACGTATATATATATATATATATATATATATATCCTTGAACCTATACATATGTGTCTAAATACACATACAAACACACTCCTAGACACTATGGGTATACACTCTATCTACACCCACACTTGGCATTAACACATATACACAGGTTGACAGTCCCCTACAGACGGAACCCCCCAGTTGCATATACTTCCTATATACTCATTGTAACCTGCAGGTTCTACCCTGTAGAACACTCCTTCAGTTCTGAATCTTGCCCGTGCATAGGGGCACACACACCAAACTGTTGCTACATCCATCAGCAGCAACTACTGCTGCTAGTACAGTTGAACTACTGATTACTGTTACTGGTGCAGTTGCACTGCTTATGCAGCCGCCTAGCAACTCTCCCCCTCATTGCTGCACTGATATATATATATTTTTTATTTTTTTCCCTCATTGTTGCACTGATATATATATATATATATATATATATATATATATATATATATATATATATATATATATATATATATATATATATATATACACACACACACACACATGAGTGTATAGATACACCATAGGATACAACCTAAGTCTAGGATACAACTCTAAACACACTACTTTATAGCACACACACACACACTAAACACACTACTTCACACACACACATGAGTGTATAGATACACCATAGGATACAACCTAAGTCTAGGATACAACTCTAAACACACTACTTTATAGCACACACTACACACACTAAACACACTACTTTATATATATATATATATATATATATATATATATATATATATATATATATATATATATATATATATATATATATAATATATATATATATATATATATATGTATGTATGTATCACAAGACATTAAATCAAATACAAGTGGTGCATCACCCAAATATTATACTTCTCTATGATACTCTTGTGATACACCCTTGATACTCTAACAAACCATCACCAGACTCTTCCCAAAGCTCAAGAACAAGTCAATTATCATAATTAAAGACTAATAAGAGTAAAGATAGCTAATCTAGTGTTTATAGCAAAATATGGCATGTGTATCACCCGTGTCGAAGGGAAAACCCCCAAAATAACTCTGTATCATATCGTATCATAATACGGACTACTCGTATCCAATTGTGGACACATATCTAGACACACAACCAAATTAAGTCTATAATGATCTAAATTACCAAATGACAAATACTTTGTGCACCAATCTTGGATTTCCTCCAAATTGGACACAAAACTGAATGTAACTTTCATAATAGGGGTCCCTAGAGGCCAATTCTTCCTCATATAGGCAGCCCTAGTCCATATGTAGGTTCCTTAAATTACACAAATAGAACCTAATTAAAGAGAGAATTTAGAATTTTTCCTATTAAGAGATGGATTCCTAATGCAAAGCCTAATAGACATGTTTCAGACACAAACTTCTAGCCAAGTCCTTCCTCTCCAAGTGTTTTTTGCAATCCCAAGCTTCTAGGCTCCTTTGATGAAGAGTAAGGAAGGAATTGAGAGTGAAATTGAGGAGAATTGATGGAGGGATGGATCAATTTGGGGAAGAACACCAAATTAGGAATGATTGTGCATAAATGAAGAAGAGAGAGAGAGACTCCTCCCTCTATATAGGGCTAGCCACTCTAGCCTCTTTATGCCATTGCACAATATCGAATGTGCCCCTAATTAATTGTCATGAACGTTATTTAATTAGTGGAATGGTTCTACTACTAATGAAGGGATTAAACTAATCTCTAACTAATAAGGTAGTGGTTCAATTGAGCCAAAGTTAATGTCATGTCAAGTCTACTTAGGTTCACTAACATGAGTCTAATAAATAGGCTAGCCCACTATCACTATAATAATAGATAAATATGCACAATATATATAATATAAATTAACAAAATTATCCCTATCTAGAAATATGGAAGTGACAGTTTGTAATTCTGCGGCTTATCAATATAAGTTCTAATTTTGTTTGAATACTTGTGTTTCCTTCATTATTCAATGCTTCTGCTTTGAGACTTCTGTACGATGACCCCATCGCTTAGCCTGTTAAATCGGCTGTTATGGTATCGCCTTGCGCAAGCACAACCTAGGCTCACACGGCATCATGCCTTAGCAAGGACGATCAGTTTTGTGGAATCGGGACATGACAGTGTCCAGTCTCATGTTGGACACATTTTGGACACATATTGATCATGTATTTCATGTGCTACTTGATTCTGGTATTTTGGGGAGGAAAATTACTTGTAAGTATAACCTAAGCCGCTAGTTAGGTCATGTGGATAGCTTAACCATGCACGATATATGCGGTTAAGCTGTACCTTTATTTCGTGTACTTTTCCCAATCGGTCACATATTTAGCAAGTATTTCAAATCACAAGTTCTGATAATTTTCTTGTACTTGTTTCATTAGTTTATGCTTCTCTAGTTCTTCAATTATTCCATATAGTGTTACATCTTTTCTTTTGCATACGTATTTATTACACTGTTATAGATTGTACTTTGCTCATTTCCATATTGGATATATAATAGATGAGTATCAGGACTTATGTCCTACCTTTTATGGACCTGAGGACATAATGGATGCAGGAAAGGATGTGGCCAAGGACCTAGGGACTGCTTCCGAGATTTAGTTATTACCTGTATTGATTTGACATAGTCGATTTGATGTTGTATTATGAGGGTTGAGTAGGATGACTGTACATATTGAGGTTGCTTTTACTTTTTACCAGATTTATCTCTGAATACTCTTTGTAAAAAGTGTAATAAAAGACAGTGGAATGTGGTAATTTGTTACTTGGGCACGTGTATAGTAGTTGTGACGAGAGCAATTGATATTTGTATATAGACAATTCCTAAGTCTTAAACAGCTTACTATCGTTGTATCCACAGCGTAGGCTGGACGTGTTTGAATTATATCCAGATATCTGGAAATGGGTATGACTTTTGTTTAAGTATTGAAATGAAGTATGACTTCTGATTAAGTATTAACATAAATACAAGTAGCTTTAATATAGAAAGATCACTTTTATTAAAAGAAATATTTTCTCACATGACTACTTAGTATCTGCTTTTAGTTGAATGTAGTTCTGCCACTCACCGACATTCATCAATGTACTGACACCAACCTTCATAGGTGCTAGTTATTTTGCTCGACTTGTTGAAATGGTAGAAGTCATAGCATCCTTGGGAATCTAGAGATCTGTGTCACGCCCCACTCCCGTAGGAGCAATCGTTCTCGCTAAGGCATGATGCCGCACGAGCCTAGATTGTGCTCGTGCAAGGCGGGTTCCATAACGACCGATTACAGCGGCTGCGACGGGGTCGTCGCATAGAAGTCCCAAACAGAGACATTGAATATGCCAGCGGAAATTTAGAACAAAACACAAGTCATTCAAAAGAAGCTCTTTATAGATATTGAAACAAGGATTACAAAGGGGTGCAAGGCCAAGATTTTAAGTCACTTAAGCTCATACTTCTCATATTACAAATCACTCAGCTCTCTCTCTCATCTTTTAATACAAGTCTTGAACCTGCGGATGCTTCGGAGAGGCGACGTCCATATATTATGTCCCGTATAAGTCTTGACTCCATGCGGCCGTACGCTACGAATCGCCAAGAAACTCCGTGCTTCGACGCATCCAAGCGAGCTCTGCACCTCGAGCTTCTATCTGTGCCTGCACATGAAAACTGTGTGGGTGTCAGTACTCAACTATACTGGTGGAATGAGCTCCTCGCCCACCCATATAAAACAAACTTGTTAATTTGCTTTGTGTAACATAGTCCCCTTATGATTGTCTTTCTAGTCTTGCCTTAGGATCAGTTTTAGGACAGACGCCTTGGCCTATTTTGTGTCTTTAGACCATCCCGTGCTTACACCAACAACGTTAACCTATCAAGTCGTGCTCACCTTTCGGCACATATTCAGAGACATAACTACGCGATAGTATCAAATTTCCACGTGACTGTGCTACAAGTCCATTGTGCCGTGCCTCATAAATTCAATGTGACATAACCATATCGCCGCCTCGCGGCCCTTGCTACTCTAATCACCAACTGACCCAAATCAAGACTTGTGGACTAAATGTCACCCAACCGACTTTGCTTTGCGGTGTTTCCTGACTTAAACTCGAACGACTCAAATCCAACTCATGCAACTTATATGTCAACAACTTAAGACTCGATTCCACATCTCGTGCCGAAGCACGTTGCCTACGTTGAAGCCAAATCTTAGGCCCAATTTTGTGTCCTAACTGTACACACACATCCAACTTGACTCGATCCAAATGCACACATGCGGGTTGCCGCCATGCTGACTCACTATATGAATTGGTCACTAACACCCAGCACTATCCTGGACTCCCTTTAGCTTTTGTTAGACGGACGCTCGTTCAGCACGAGGTAGCGAGCCCCCCGCTGATAGTCCCCGCCTAACCCGTGCGGTCATCCAGCAACAAGCTAATACATGTTTCTCAAGAACCGGCCCCGTTAGTCACCTGGGTCACCGTTCGAGGAAACTCCACCTTGTCGATAAGTTGTCCATGACCATGCAAGACTCGATTCAGTCCCCGCCTAACCCGTGCGGTCATCTAGCAACAAGCTAATACATGTTGCTCAAGAACCGGCCCCGTTGGTCGCCTGGGTCACCGTTCGAGGAAACTCTACCTTGTCGACAAGTTATCCATGACCATGCAAGACTCGACTGAAACTGACGTCTCACACAGTCATTCTACCTCTAGTGTTACCATCTCTTTCAAGGCCTAATTCAATATTTCTCACATCTGAGACCTTTTCGACGATCCATGGTCGCGAGCATTCTTCCTTCTTATCCTAGCTTTTCATTCGACTCAGGAACGACTATTTGAAAGCCCTCCTTCTAACTCAATTTAATCAACCGTGGCCCATGCCTTAAAAATACTAAGTCTTTGACATCGTGCCTTAAACCAACTTGAAACCTATGTGACACTACCGTCCAAGTCATACTCTATGTGATCGTGAAACCAAGTAATATCGACAACCGTAGAAAACAAGGGACAGTGCTTATAATGCCTTTGATCGCCTAGGATCACTTAGCCTAACTTAATCGTGCATCAACTTGATGAGCAAAGGTTGCGTCAAGCCTTGCGTCGTGAGAATGTGTCGTGCACGCGTTCGACTTTGAATAACCAAGTTATTTGGGTGCCTAGACTTATGCCGTCGTGCAATACAACTTAACCCGTCGGGCGAGCAGAGGCTATGCCACGCCTTGGGCGATTAGACCGTACATGCTTTATGAAGCATTTATGTGGGCGACGCCTATGATTTAGGCTAACTCTTAGCTTGTGTCGAAAACCAACTTTTTCTTCTCCAAGCCACGGGACAAAGGACCAAGTGTTATTTTCAAAACACGCCGTGCACCAACTCTAAGCCGCCCGTTGGACCTTTCCATATTCTAACTCAATTCGACACATCGGAATTATTCTCTTAGCTATGTGGATTCGTCTCTTTTATTATCAAGCCTACTTATGCAAGTTGAAAACATGCAATTTATTATGCGAAGGCTAAGATGAGACGAGTTCACCGAAACTACCCCGCCTGAGCGAGGAGTCGCCTCGACCGAGCGATGTCTTCGAGCAGCCATTGCAAGGCTAAGTCCGAACGCCGTCGGCATTCCGATTCCTCCGATTGACTGAGCGGGACGGGGCACTACAATCTGAAGGTGTATGGTTTTGTTGTATAAAGGAATAAAATATTTTGAAAGAAGTCGTTAGCTTATTTTAGTTTCAAGAGATGTAAGCTAAATTTTGGTATTTTGTAATAAAAGTGTTTTTTGTAATCCCGTTGCAAGTTATGAATAAAAGAATTGTGTCCTTGTCTCAATATTCTTTTGTTTTATTGCATTAGTTATTCATTGTTTCAATCTCTACTTAGTCTATATTGTTAATGTGCAAGTTCATGTCTTATACAAGCACAACTTAGGCTTATATGGCATAACGCCCAATTGTCACTATTCGATCCTCCGGGATCAGTGCTTGATAGTCATTACCGCGATATAAAGTACTAGTGTACCCATATAGTGTTGTTGGCCTACGTCCGCCCTATCTCCAGTATTACGGTTCTGGGGGGTGACATTACCTTTAGGAAAGAGCAATGTCGAGCCACATAGATTCTATTCCTTCTCTTAGATCGGGTTTGTAAACCACATGCCAAGCTCTACTGCTAGCTTCTTGGTCATCCCATCCAAGGAAGAAATAAACCAAGATGAAGAAGGAAAAGAGCATAAAGAAGAAAATGAGTGAAAATGTGAAATAAAAAGAGAGAGTGAGTGAAGATGGGCTTATGGATGGTTTAGTAAGCTTGGATTGGTGCCAAATGGCCCAATCCATGTCCGCAAATGAATCCTAGCCATCCAAGCAGAACAAAGGGGTCAATGGTTAAAAGGGTAGTTCCAAGTCAGCACTATTGATTGAACCATTGCATTCAAAAATGTACATTGTCGGTATTACTATCGACATCGGTTGGTCAGGATTTTAGGAATTTTAGAATTTCGTTCAATCCCACAGGTCCTAGCTTAGGTCCATGGCATTGCTAGTGGTCTCTAGGGGTCCATGCTAGTCAGTGTATGACTTATCATCGATTTAACTCATCAAAATCACGACTTAGGTTTCATAAGTAACTTATTCGATTAGTTTTCAACATTTATCCCACAAGTGACATACTCTTGATATTGGGCATACAAATAAGAAAAACCCAAAAAAAGAATTCAGGCTGGCAGTACTTGTCACATCCCGATTCTGCTAAATTGATAAGTTACCACCGTGCATGATATCGTACAAGCCTAAGTTTTGCTTGTACAAAGCGTGTCTCTTTACATTTTGAAAGATTGAGGTTATGTAGAGATTTGTAATTGAATTTAAGTAGAAAAATTGAATGACAAAAAGGTATAGAATTGAATAACTCTTTTCATTGATAATTCATATCAGTTATATAGGTTTGATACAGGTGAGTAAAGGGTGTCGTACTGGCTTACAACTTAAATAACAAAATAAAATAAATTGTTCCATACATTACATCCCTTTACTAAAAATAACACACACACACTCATGCACACACATACATACACACACCCCTTTGGCGGAAGTCTTCGAATGCCTCTTGGAAAGCTTCAAAAGAGTATGAATAAAGCTCTAAAAGTGCAAGGAGTCTTCAATACAGTTAGGCACACCTTCAGTTCCTCGGTGCGCCTTCAAGGTTCATAGCACCTGTGGAGACATGGCTCAATATATTATCATGTATTGGTGACCAGCGAGTTAACCCACATCATCAAAATCAATAGAGAACAAGTGAAAGCATGCATGTATTAATAGGTATCTTTCTATCTCTTCTTAGTTCAATTTAAGGTCATAAGACAGGGAATGATAAAACATAATATACAATGATTCTTATCTACGACATAGTCTCATTCCTTGCAACAGAACTTACCATGTTCTTCCCTGTGAATCAAACATTATTAGTTAACAGTTTAAAATACATGAAGGTCACTGATGACATACCATCTTGGACTATTCTTGGTAAGATAACGATCCTTTCAGTGCGGATAGCGAGTCCCGCTGAATGTTTTCGAGTTACTCATGCTTGAAGACAACACACATATATGTTTGTTCCTCTAGGCTGAACCGTTCCCATGGTCGCGGCAACCGTTTGATGAACCAATATATTATGCAAAAGTTTTCCATGACCATGCATGCCTAAGAAACTTAGTTATTCAAGTATAGCATGCAAGATAACAAAAAACTTAACAATCTCAGTGAAATCTACTTCCTTCGAGCAATCATACGAAATTTTCATCCTACCATTGCGACATTCATCCATCGATTCATATCTATTTTAGCACAATATTACAACAAACATTTTATATTACTAGCATGCAATATTACCATATGTTCATAGTTTCTATAAGACAAGCATGTACAGTAATATGGTTACCCACTTTATCTAATTCTTTTATTAATGGTATCATTGATCGATAGAAGGAACAAGAGAGTCATTAGATAAGAGTAAAGACAAGGAAAGAAGGATCAAAGCCACTCATTATTGGACAATTATAGAGAGAAAAAGGTCTCCAATGATTCGTTCAAGCTTCGCCTACGCAATCACCAACATTTGCACTAACATAGGATCAATACTCTTCTACTCTCTTTCTTTCAGAATTCGATATGAATGTGTAAATCGATGAAGGTAATTCAATAAAAAAAATATCCAAACATACACAAAAACATATTCATAAAACCAACAGCGAAAGAAACAAAAAAACTAACATAAAAATGAATAGTGGAAAGTTTTGAAGAAGCGACTCTTATATAGAGAGAGTTATTCTCAAAGGCATAATCTACTGAATTTGGGATTTGATTCTGAATAAGCAAATCCAAAGAGGGGAAAGGTCTTAATTCAATTATCCCGATCAATCAATGGCGATAGGGATGCCAGTACAGTGCCCCTGATTGGGGAGCGGGACACTATATTATAACCTACTAAGAAAAAATTTGTCTTCGAAACTTAACAACGAGAACTTACCTTCATCGAATAAAAAAACTTTTTCCTTATATCTGACTCCAGCTCAGATGTTAACTCCTCGATAGAATGGTTTTGCCGAAGCATAGGGACTAAGAAAACAACTCGATTCCTCAGCATTATATCCTTCATGTCCAAGATTTGAACAGGTTCTTTCGAGGTCTGATTACAGATCTAAAGCCTACCATATGGCTTAGATTAGGCATGTACTTCCGTAGTTGAGAAACATAGAAACTATTATGCACTTCAGCCAACATCGGTGGTAAAGTGATCTAATAGGCAACTAGTGCAACTCGCTTGAGAATTTTGAAAGGACAAACAAATCTCGGGCTCAGCTTTTGTTTAGCTCTAAATCTCATGGCTCCTCCTATGGAGTGTTACATTAAAACATACATGCTTGCCCATTGTAAACTCCAAAGGTCGTTGATGAGTATCAATGTAGCTTTTCTATATACTCTGTGTAAGTTTCAATCTTTCTTGAATCAATTAAACTTTCTGAATAGTCTGTTCAACCAATTCGAGATCTATTATTTATCGTTCACCAACTTTATCCTAGCATACGGGTGACCTGCATTCTGCCTATACAATGCCTCATATGGCACCATTTGTATGTTGGACTGATAGTTGTTGTTGTATGCAAATTCTATTATTAGTAGTTGTGTGTACCAACTTGACTTCAAATCCATCACGTAGAGTCATAATATATCTTCAAGGGTCTGATTCACTCATTCTGTTTGGCCATGATTTGAGGGTCATATGTTGATCTAAATTTTAACTTGGTCCTTATTAAAAGTTGAAGACTACTCCAGAAATGTGGTGTCTGTCATTCCCGTAGTACGACACCGCGTTGTGCGCTTTCTCGTAAGGGTCTTGGCCGCAGGCGAAGATGGACACGGCTAACACCGAGACGGTCATCACAAGCAAGAAGAGAAGCCCCGAAAGTACGGATACGCCAGAGACGGAACGAGAGCCATGGCTATCGAGAGCTTCTACTAATAGCCTTGTCATTAAATTAACTCAAAACTAAGTGTACTAACTCTCTTTACTAAAATTCTCTAAACGAAGCTCGGAAAGAGAATTATATATATAGCTCTCTATGTACGTTAGGATAAGATGAATTGCTCCTTCCCAACTCCTCATTCGCACACTTTTCTTGCGTTCACCACATGTATTTCTTTAATACTCAGACTTCGCTTCGTTGTACTGAATTATTAGTTCGTCAAAGAAAATTAGAATGCATATATATTCTATGAGTCATGTTATATGTATCTCCAAAATTTTGATCCCTCTATATTCCTTCACCACAAGATACTCTTTTATTGACCGAAGCAAATAGGAAAAAGAGTTAGAGAAAGACATAAGTGTTGGAGCTTTTCCTTGACATGTAGAGAAAACTTGCTTTCAATACATGCCGAGTGATTTTTAGTCTCACATTAGAAAAGTACAACGAGTTGTATCTCAATATATACTTGGTATGTTGTTGACATAAGCACATGGGGTGGTGACCCTAAGAAGGAAACCTTATGGGTGATTTTACTAGCTCCGCTGGAGACGCAGGTTCATCTTACTATTACTGATTCCCTCTGACGTTCATGGAGTGTTATGGACGTTTTCTTACTGATTCCCTCTGAAGTTCACCGAGCGTTATGGACGGAGATGACTGGTTCCCGAAGGAAGGGACGATGCTACTGTTATACAGCTCGAGCGCCCATATGTGAAGGATTGTTCTTTATTGCATATTCACTATAGTACGGTTAGGCACCCTATTGCATGCACCCCTTTATTTTATATTATATATCACAGTTTATATGGCATGATATTGTGTATCGTGTTACGTCCCTCTGAGGACCTGGTTATCTCTCCAGGTGTGTGCTATTGTCATTCACAGGTATTCGAGTCATGGCCGTGTTCATCTCTATTTCTTCGAGGATGATTGCACTTGGATCGTCTTCGCTTCGCTCGCCAAACTCATTTATTTCCATGTAATTCTTCTCTTACTTATTGGTAGTGTATTTGTCTCCGCCCAACATATTGTACAAAAATATTTTATAGTTGATTATATGATATCTTTTATTCTTTTATTTTGTGGATGAGATTAGATTACTCTTGGTTTACTGTATTTTACAGCTTATGTATACATACAAGGTGTCCATATATTGGAGTATACTTCGTATGTATGCAGCTAGCATGTGTACGTACTTAGTCCTAAGTATTTTGGGACTGGGGCGTTACATCACCAAGGTTGGACCTCTTCTACACATCCCACCAATCGTGTGCGTTCAAATGAAGTTGAGTGCATTACTTTCTTTGACTCGTGGATGCCTAGAAGCTCAAAATGATCTTTCATTTAAATCAGCTAACCTATCGCTACTGCATGATCTTCACTCCCCTTGAACAAGGTGTTGTACACCTTCTTGAGATGGGGCTTCTCCACTTTGACTTTGACGGGTTCTACAGTAGCAACCATTATGGTCGAATGGTTGTTGACCATGATTGTTTGAACAATTTATTACAGCGTGCCCAACTATTTATGTTGCACTTGGGATTGTGTCTCGAATCGTGCCTCAAACATACTCTATCGTGCCTCGGCTTGCTTCTGCTAAACTTTGGCTTGCTGCTGTTGTGGCTCCATCATGTGTAATTTTCTCTCCATCAAATCGGTAGAGGGTTCGATCTTCAAGCTGCTAGAGCTACTCGAAGTGCCAGAATTGTTTCCTTTCGTCATTTCTGCTAAAAGAAAGCAGCTCACATTATTTTTATAAATATTATAGACTAACTGTGTGGAACATCTTATAAGCACAAAGTTAAGGGTACAAACCAAGAAAACTTGTGTTTATTTCAAATATTTTCAAAACGAGAAACCCAAGGATGTAAAGTCGTGCTCTGTAACACCAAGTTCCAATATACATAGGACTAGGCATACGCAACATGCCAGCTGTATGCATACGAAGAATACTACAATATATAGAATTCACGTATATACACATAAGTTGTAAATAAATAAGCCACATGCAGTCACAGATAATCTATATCTCATCCACAAAACACAATATAAAGGCAATGACCCAGATAAATAATAAAAAAGTCAAAAGATAATATAATCGGGAGGAGACAATTCCACTACCAAATAGCTATGAAAAATAATCTAAGATAACTAGAGTTCGACCTCCTAAAATAAAGTAAAATAAAATAAAGGAAAGGTATTAAGCTAAATATAGCAATGTCATGTCCACTAAACACATATACTATATCTCATAAGGTGAGACCTCCTCAACTAAGAACGAAGGATCCAGTGCAGAGTCGTACTCCTGAGGAAATCCTGGTCGTCTAATCCTGGAGAGATCATCAGGTCCTCAAAAGGACAAACGAGATACAGAAAAATATGCCATATGAACTGTGTATATAATATAGAATGAATGCAATAGGGTGTCTAACCAATCTACTGTGGATATGTAGTTAAGAACAAACCTTCAACGCATGGGCACTCTGGCAATAATGAAATTGGCGTAGCTCTCTCTCTCTGGGCACCAAGGGCCTCAAAGCATGACATTCCTCGAACATCAGAGGCCAACATGAACAGTAAAATAGGGTAGTCATGTATGTATCTGCAGCAGAGCTTCCAGGTACCAAAGGATAGTGCATATTTGGTCCATATGCTAAAGAATTGTTCTCCATACCCCATGCATATCTGTGTCAACTCCACGACACATGTAACTACCTAGTCTACTAATCATGTAATTTCTATTAGCAGTTATATCCTAACTGTCGCACGTCTCATACGTATCGATGGCCAGCCGACTACACGAGTTCTTGTCCTACATGAAACTCACAACTCATGGAAACTCAAGTGTTAAGGCCATAGAAGATATACCAATAGCTCACAATCATGGGGTGGTCATCTAGTACTAAGTCTGTCACGACCCGATCCCAAATAATTGGGTCGAACCGGATCATGCCCAGCCTGCACCGTTGTTGAGACGGCGGCAATAAGCTGTTCTATTAGCAGGTAACCACAACAACATCTATTTTGTCACAACTTAATATTCGGAAATTGAAAACTTTATTAAATATTGAAATAAATACAACTGGAATTAAAAGTACTGAAATAATTACTGAATTCAAATAACAGAATTTTCCCAAGAAACAACAAAATGGAAAAAAGGAAAATCTAGCTAAACAGTCGGCTCAACGGCCTCAGTCCCTGCATCCTCCAAAGGGGACTCTGGAAGCACCACGGGGTACAGAACCGGGTCGTAATAGCTGTTGATTAACAGCTCAGCATCCTCAATATCTCCTAAAAATGTATCTCCAGTCAGGAGGGAGCAAAGTACAATTCATGCTAATTTGACAATTAAGATAATAATAGAATCATGCACTTTTAAACAATTTGAAGTAAACAGTTTTCTAGCAGTTAAACAGTGTGATTTGAATAGGCAATGAATATGACCGGCTTGGGTTGTACAGTTATATCCTATTGATACGATACGGCTTACCCCCGTGTGTATGAGGGGTAAGCTAATACAGTTCTAAGTTACTTTGGATGTGGTCATACTCATTACACTACTCTCCCAGTACCCAACAGTCAATCAGTCAATGCTCTCAGAGAGAGTTCCGTGTTGCATCGTGGTTTAAACTTGCAATAAAACTATTACTAAATAATTGTAAACTAACACAAAATGTACTTGCCTCAAATTGGACTGGACTTGAAGGGTTGAAGACTTCGAGATGGGATTTAGACTCGTCCTCGAAATCCTACATTCGAGAAGTTTGACTCAGATTCCAGAGTTACCAAGCTAACTATGCTAGTTGCAATCTCTAATTGTGTCCTAGTCAATTTTAATCTTTATTTATGCAATCACAAACAAAAACGCGATTATCGGTGCGTTGTAATTAATAACGAAGGAAAGATCAATTTAACCTGTATTTTGGAAAAACTCGTAGTTACCAATTTAATTGATTAAAACATTGTATTTTCGTAATTATGCGTATAAAACTATATTTCTTGTTTAATGAGAAAACATGATCGTTGTTAAAATATTAAAAGCTTGTAAATTTTAATGTGAGAAAACTTCATTAATTTTCTATATTAAAATAATATTTATTTTAGATTTACGCGTACGCTAAAAACTCGCAAAACCAGATAATGACAGAAAATCTACGCTACAAAATTACAGGCCACAGAGAAAAATAGAAAAGCTGGGCTTATGCCCTTATAATTTATTTTATATAAATTGAAATAAGAAAAATAGTTGTTAGTTCTAAAATTATCCTACAAATTAATTATGAATAAATTAATAATTAAAAATAAATTAAATTAATAATGAGTCTCAGATATTGGTCCAATCGTCATATAGGCTAATGCCTCAACGTCCGGACGAAGTCGGTTTCGTTTGCACTTAGCCAGGGCCCATTGACCAATACGGTCGTCGCCCAAAAATCCAAAATAATAATAATATTTTCCGAAAAACCATTTAAAATCATTTTAAAATTTAATTAAATTTTATAGAAAATCCGGCAGCATTTTCTCTATTTTCGGTCAACCCAAAAACTGGAAAAGTGTGCCAATATTTTCTTGCAAGTATCCCAAACCAGGGAAATCCAAAATATATATATAAATAACTACAATCATTCCCAATATTAATTCGAAACAACCCGAAACGAATTCGGGAATCCAAAACCAACCCAGAAAACATCACAGCACAATTCGAAAAAGATCCGAAAACCACATATTCCCATAATTCATTTCCGAAAGTTTCGGAAAATCAAAACCAAACTAACATAGGCTTTCCCGAAAGTCTCTCGAAAAATCCCGGAAACAAAACGTAACCCAAAATCGAATTTACCGAAGAAAATTTGTGGACCAATCTCATCATAGACACGGGAGGGACGAACTACTATGATTAACCAGAAATTACCCAAATCGACGGAATTCGAAGGGTTGCCTCGGACTCGGGACACGCGAATTCGCAAAAATGAACTCGAAATCCCGTGGACAGCGCTGGACAGTGGTGTCCAGATCAGCGGGACACGGGCTCGGGGTGGCGACGCTAGGGCACGGCCGAACAGGGCTGGCGCCGAAGGGGACGCGACCGAGGAAGGCGCTGGATTGGGCTGGGTGCGCCGGAGAGGGCGCTGGCCGGACACGAGGGCGGCCGGCGGGAACAGCGCGCGTGCGTATAGGGCGCGAGAGGCGGGGCGCGGCCGGGTCGACGTCGCTGGGGGCGCTGGCTGGAGGCGCGCGGGCGGTCGCGGGGTCCGGCGGGCGACCGGGAGGTCGTCGGGATGACGGCGAGCGGGGAGGCCGAAGGCGCGGCCTAGTCAGGGCGCCGGGGAGTCGGGTGGCCGAAAGGGGCTCGGGGAGGTTGGCTCTGAATGGGAGAGGGAAATGGTGGTGGTGGGGATTGTTCTTCTGGAGTGGGAAAAATAGAGAGGGGAGGGAAGTAATGGGAAGTTGTGAGTAGGGGTGGTGTGTGTGTGTGTTAAAGCGGGGGAGGAGTGGGAGTTGTGGGTGTGCTGAGAGTGAATGTAGGGAGAGAAGTAAGGGGAGAGGGAGAACATGTGGGGGGGGAAAGTTGGTCCACGGGTGGACCAACTCAAGGGGTTTAAAAAAAATTTTAATAATAGAAACCAGAATTTAAATGAAGGGAGAATGGGTTTAAAATCGGGTCTGGGTTTCGGGAAGCTGGTCCGGGCTCGGGTCTCGTCAACAACCAAAAACCAATTATTAATTTCGAAATTAATTTCTAAACCCACAATTTATAATAATAAAAATAGTAATAATATTATAACAATAATAATAAATTACAATACAAAAACTGGGCTTCACAATCTTCCCTCCTTAGAAAATTTCGTCCTCGAAATTAAAGACAGGGTACTAATAGGGGAATGATCAAAGTCTCTACATGCAGTCCAAATCTTCCTTTACTATCTCTAGTAATGTGGACCACCTCTAGATAGTCTAATTTGATCAATTCATGCACTTCCTTCGAATCATCAGTCTTCCCTCCTTAGAAACACAGTCATAGTCCATAATTAAAATTTTGCTTCTATTTCTGAATTGTCAGCCACTGGAATGGTTGTGCGAACATACTCTTGCATCCGTATCTATAATCTTCGGGTAGGATCTAAACTTCTTCATCTTGATAACTACTAAGCGATGCAATTCCATATTGCTTGCAACGTACACTCCATCAATTACTTGTACGTCATAATTACTAGCTCTCACCATCATCACCCTTTTCCCAAATCATAAAATTCAAAAATCATCACCTTCTTTCATTCACCAAATCCAATACCCAAGTACTAATATGCTCCACTAATGATTCATTCCTAAATGAACCACAATTTATAATTCCCTCTAGACTAACTTGCTTTTGTGTCTTGCCATGCTACCCTTTGGTACCCTTAACTATCTCATCTCATAGAATAAAATCGATTCCCTAAGTGTGCTTTTATCAGATTAATGCAATAAGGTTGCTAGGTGACTATCTAGGTTTTTCCCACATATAACTATCAACCAACTTTATATAGCTACAAAAATATATAACTACCCACAAAATATGCAACACCCTAAAAATGGAACCTTGAAAGGAATTGAGCCAATGGAGATTGATATGGTCCTAATAAGTTCTAGGGAAAATTAAGTAGAATTTTATAGGGAATCTTTTCTTTCTGGTTGTGACAAGAGATTTCTGGAAATGGAGACAACCGCTAGAAATGTAAATCCTCTAATCAGGCAAAAGTCAGAATGATTTGATGGTGCAAAAGACAACCATGGTATGAATATAGTCTGAATAATATTCGAAAACCAAATATATTTGAAGTCACTTTGTCTCAAATTCCTTCCTCGCCAGAGTGCACCTGACTGCAGTGATTTTTTTTTGACCTAATAACTTGAATAATTTTAGGTTACCGAGTAATCTTTCAACTTTATCCATTTCATGGCTAAGCAACATAGAAGATCAACATGGTGCTTTTAGGACAGTCACAATAATATTCGGAAACCTATGAACACCCGAAATCACTTCAACTTTAGAGTCTTTTGCCTCACCAGTGCACAATTGGCTGCAGTAAACTCGCAGTTTCCATAATTCAGACAACGCAATGTGCGAAATCATATTAGGTCACGGAATATTTTCCCAAACTTTGTCCATAAGAATTTCAAAGGAGTTTCCGAAAAATTCAAACGAGTTCTAAGGTTCTAGTCATGATAGAAAAAGATGTTGATGTAGGTTCTTTTGGTTTCAAGAAAATTTATCAGGATAAATATGTGTTCCAGTAGCTCTTGAGATTTAAAAGATTGATTTGAAGAAATTGATCAAACTTGAGTATGACCAATTGAGTTGGACACAGGATAAGGTAGAAGAATCAGAGCTTTGAGTTGATTTGAAGAAGCCAGTGAGAATATTCCCGACAAATCACTTAAAGGATACAGATGTTCACCAAAATTATTTGAAGAAATAATTTCTTATCCAATGATAGTTTTAAGAATGTTATAGGTAAGTAGGGTTGACACAAAAGAAGTATGTCTTTATGGGTTCAAGGAAGTCAGGTTAAAATGGTTTAGCAAAGCCAACTAGGGGATAGTTCAACAATTCAAAAGTTTTTCAATGACTAAAGAAATTTTAATAATAGGATAGAATCAATTCTCTGATCGTTCGTGCTTCACGATACTCAAGCATTAAGTTTAAAAGCTGTCTAGGCCTTGAATTGATCAAGAAGTTGCATAGAGAATTTGGTTCAGGACTAGTTTCGAGAAAGTCAATAAAAAAAATGAGGTTAAGGCGAATGGTTGGATACGCTTGTCGTAGAAGTATTCGGATAGATAAGGGTTTATTAGATTTAGAAACTCTAGATATCGAACGAGTCTGGATTCCAAATAAAGGTAGAGAGATAGATTTGATCGACTAGTGGAGAAGTTTGAAAAAAATAGGTTTGCTGACGAAGGAGATTGGAGAGTTCTAATATTGGTCCATAAATAGCGAAAAAGTATAGATCCTAAAGGATGCCAAAATCTGCTAAAGATATGGAAAGGAAATAATTCCTGAAAATCATGGGGCGCTAAAAGATACAAAAACCTAGGAAAAAAATATGTAGTAGCATATACCATCATACAGTCGGCTTAAACTGGTTAACGTCAAAATTCACACCTCATGTCACTATCACTCCCAATTGTTATAAGTACTAACTAATATCTAGGTATTCCAAAATTCTATTCTTCAAATTCTTAATCACCAATATATCCTTGATAAATATCGCCTTACATACCTTCTCATTAAGATTACAATTTTCAGAAACTGTATTGTAGGGGAAAGACTTGGGAAAAAAATCTACCATAAAGGTGTAATCAAGAATTTTATTCATATTAGAGAATTACAGCAAGACTCTCATAATTATTCTAAGGACATCCTGTTACAACTTCTTATAACAATAGATAATGCTACTCAGCAGTTCTAGGTACTAGTCTTCATAGCTCTAGCTCTTGCACGAGCAGTCTCCAACTGCTTTATCTTCTTCTATGATCCTCGAGTCTGTATCATGCCTTTCTGCAGTAGGTGTAGGCGGCAAGATCTGCTCGATAGGAAGAGAGTCCCTAGGTTACGGCGTAGCAGGTGTTGCTGGGATTGGTGCTCTGGTACGATGGAAAGATAAGGGGCAGTCCTTTCCCCGATGTTCAGCGGATCCACATGCCAAACATTGTCCTAATCTCTTGCGGCAACTAACGGCCTGATGACCAGGCCTCTTGCAGTAGTCACAAGCCAATAGCCTCTTACGACAAGACTGCCGAAAAGTAGAGTACTTGATGGGACCCAAATATCTTCTAGATTCAGGGGTACCCCTCCTAGGGTGAGATTCCGCACCAACTTGGTTTAAGATAGCTAAGGCTACGTCATTGACATCCTTCATAACATCTCTCGTGATATCAATCTATTTCTGCTGGGCCTCGGCTTGGGCCTTCTGGGACTCCAGGATTCCTTGAAGTAGGGCAACCATTTGGGAGGTGTCTGCTAGTACTGGTGGGGCGACAGGAGTAACTATCATAACAGGAGATGGTGAAATTGTCGTGGACGGAATAGGTTCGGCTGTAGTATGAGCTGTGCTAGGGACTTGTGCAACAAAGGGGGGATTGATGAGCTGCAAATGAGAAGGACTGGAACGGCCTGAGAATGAGGGGTGTGGTCAGGAGTTATCACCTTGTCATCAGCAGGACTGGAACGGGTTGTCTTTCCTCTAGTCATAGTCTAAAAGGTTTAGGAGGCAAACATAAGCAAGGTATCCTACCAGGCTATAATCAAACAAAAATATTTATATATATAATTCGGACCTATGTTGTGACAAGTCAATGTTCTAGTGTTCTAATTGTTTCTAGGTATGTTTTCCTAAGTTATTGTTTCAGGACCTGCATGGGCCACCACTAAAAATATGTCACGACCCGATCCCAAATAATTGGGTCGAACCGGATCATGCCCATCCTATACCGTTGTTGAGACGGCGGCAGTAAGCTGTTCTATTAGCAGGTAACCACAACAACATCTATTTTGTCATAACTCAATATTCGGAAATTGAAAACTTTATTAAACATTGAAATAAATACAACTGGAATTAAAAGTACTGAAATAATTACTGAATTCAAATAACAGAATTTTCCCAAGAAACAACAAAACGGGAAAAAGGAAAATCTAGCTAAACAGTCGGCTCAACGGCCTCAGTCCCTGCGTCCTCCAAAGGGGACTCTGGTAGCACCACGGGGTACAGAACTGGGTCGTAATAGTTGTTGATTAACAGCTCAGCATCCTCAATATCCCCTAAAAATGTATCTCCAGTCAGGAGGGAGCAAAGTACAATTTATGCTAATTGACAATTAAGATAATAATAGAATCATGCACTTTTAAACAATTTGAAGTAAACAGTTTTCTAGCAGTTAAACAGTGTGATTTGAATAGGCAATGAATATGACCGGCTTGGGTTGTACAGTTATATCCTATTGATACGATACGGCTTATCCCCGTGTGTATGAGGGGTAAGCTAATACAGTTCTAAGTTACTTTGGATGTGGTCATACTCATTACACTACTCTCCCAGTACCCAACAGTCAATCAGTCAATGCTCTCAGAGAGAGTTCCGTGTTGCATCGTGGTTTAAACTTGCAATAAAACGATTACTAAATAATTGTAAACTAACACAAAATATACTTGCCTCAAATTGGACTGGACTTGAAGGGTTGAAGACTTCGAGATGGGATTTAGACTCGTCCTCGAAATCCTACATTCGAGAAGTTTGACTCAGATTCCAGAGTTACCAAGCTAACTATGCTAGTTGCAATCTCTAATTGTGTCATAATCAATTTTAATCTTTATTTATGCAATCACAAACAAAAACGCGATTATCGGTACGTTGTAATTAATAACGAAGGAAAGATCAATTTAACCTGTATTTTGGAAAAACTCGTAGTTACCAATTTAATTGATTAAAACTTTGTATTTTCGTAATTATGCGTATAAAACTATATTTCTTGTTTTAATGAGAAAACATGATCGTTGTTAAAATATTAAAATCTTGTAAATTTTAATGTGAGAAAACTTCATTAATTTTCTATATCAAAATAATATTTATTTTAGATTTACGCGTACGCTAAAAACTCGCAAAACCAGAGAATGACAGAAAACCTACGCTACAAAATTACAGGCCACACAGAAAAATAGAAAAGCTGGGCTTATGCCCTTACAATTTATTTTACATAAATTGAAATAAGAGAAACAGTTGTTAGTTCTAAAATTATCCTACAAATTAATTATGAATAAATTAATAATTAAAAAAAATTAAATTAATAATGAGTCTCAGATATTGGTCCAATCGTCATATAGGCTAATACCTCAACGTCCGGGCGAAGTCGGTTTCATTTGCACTTAGCCAGGGCCCATTGACCAATACGGTCGTCGCCCAAAAATCCAAAATAATAATAATATTTTCCGAAAAACCATTTAAAATCATTTTAAAATATAATTAAATTTTATAGAAAATCCGGCAGTATTTCCTCTATTTTCGGTCAACCCAAAAACTGGGAAAGCGTGCCAATATTTTCCTGCAAGTATCCCAAACCAGGAAAATCCAAAAAATATATATATAAATAACCACAATCATTGCCAATATTAATTCGGAACAACCCGAAACGAATTTGGGAATCCGAAACCAACCCAGAAAACATCACAGCACAATTCGGAAAAGATCCAAAAACCACATATTCCCAGAATTCATTTCCGAAAGTTTCGAAAAATCAAAACCCAACTAACATAGGCTTTCCCGAAAGTCTCTCGAAAAATCCCGGAAACAAAACGTAACCCAAAATCAAATTTCCCGAAGAAAATTCGTGGACCAATCTCATCATAGACATGGAAGGGACGAACTACTATGATTAACCAAAAATTACCCAAATCGACGAAATCCGAAGGGTTGCCTCGAACTCGGGACACGCGAATCCGCAAAAACGAACTCGAATCCCGTGGACAGCGCTGGACAGTGCTGTCCAGATCAGCGGGGCACGGGCTCGGGGTGGCGATGCTAGGGCACGGCCGAACAGGGCTGGCGCCGAAGGGGACGCGGCCGAGGAAGGTGCTGGACGGGGCTGGGTGCGCAGGAGAGGGCGCTGGCCGGGCACGGGGGCGGCCGGCGGGAATAGCGCGCGTGCGGCTAGGGCCCGGAAGGCGAGGCGCGGCCAGGTCGGCGGTGCTGGGGGCGCTGGCTGGAGGCGCTGTCACGCCCCAGAACCAGAATACTGGAGAGCGGGGGACAGACACAGCCAGCTACGTACATTGAAGTGAATCTCACCTCACAATACGGTCACGGCTGTCTAGATGCATGAGGGTTTACTACAAGCCATCAGTCTCTTAAGGTCAATAACAAGCCTAGTGTCTCAATCTCAAGCAACAAGTAGATATAACAAGATGGTAGATCATCAGACATACAAGGTAAGGCGTCCCATACATTACATATTCAGATGATCATGAAGCTAGTCATACAAAATGCGAAGACTAGCAAGAGTTTAAGTCATATATGATCAACCCTAGGATTTGTCAATCATGTTACAGCCCGTAGGCAGACAGTAAGTAAAGTTGTAAACGAGCTAACACTTGCTCGGCGGCTAAACGCCTCAAAAGAATATTTGTACAATGGAGTGGGAGAGCAAAATAAAAACCCACTCGTTGCCGGGATTCCTTCTAGTGTTCACCATCTGGCAGGAAAGTTGGAAGATCCTCGGTAGCTGCTTCAAAATCTGGCCATACAAAACCAGCTGGGTCAGACCCCAGAAAGAGCAAGTGCCACAAAGGAGGCTTCACTTAAGAACTAAAACCAGCATGTCAGCACATAAAGTCATAGGTGAAATAACATAAGACATGAGCTAAAGAAAACAGGATGATAAACGATAAGATAACTAGAGGACTATTCCGGTAACCAAGTTACAACCCGTAAACCAAACAAGGACCGGGGTTGTAACCCTTCACCTGAACAGAACTTAGCCTCGAACCAATTATCGATAAAGTAAAGCATAAACAAGCATGTCCGGAGATATCCATGCATCAGATTTGGGCAAGACTAGACAAGATAGGACTCCATCCATCATTCACGGCCAAGCAAGAGTACGGCTTGATACTTAACTAACTAGGGTTATCACAAGCTTAGTTACTAGCAAGATGCAATGAGGTACGCCTACGGCCACAAGCCCTGCAGACTATCCAGGTTATCCAGATGCAAGGTTCAAGATTAGAGTTATCATGTCTTGTTAGGTGACTTGGATGCAACACATGACAGTGTGCATAGTAATCGTTTCATGTAGTGCCCCACATAGCAGTGAGCTGGAAATGTTCCCTACTCGTCGGTAGGCTACAAGTCCATCAAGGAAGGCACCCAGATAACGGGATTGCTTGTAGCCAGAATACCTCTCTATATGCTCTACTTGATTAATCTAGTCATTAACCTAGTCAGATTCAATATGAATCCCTGACCGTGGTAACTAGGGATACATGTCCTAGACATGATGCGAGACAAGACTGGTTGCTTATACAAGCATATTCAATACAATCACCCACGGTGTCAAGAATTCACTTAGCATGTCAGGTCAGCTGTCGTAACAGCGTATCAAGGTTATCATGTCAAGATTACTTGTCAAGGGTGCACCACGGCGGGTCACCATCATGTCATGTTACTTATCAAGATTACTTATCAAGGCAAGGGTGCGTCACAACGGACCATCATCAAGAATTATCATGTCAATTTACTTGCCAAGAGTGCACCACGGTGGGTCACTATCAAGAGTTATCCTGTAGGGTCATAATGCCATTTCGTGTTTATGCAAGTGCACCACAACAGGTCACTGATCATGCAATTACATCACTAAGTCGTGTTCAGATTCACATTCATAAACAATGTCATGCTCACATCGGGTTCATGTCGAGTTTATAACAAAAAGGCGTAAGGATATAAAATGGGTGCAAAAATCCTAAAAAGGGGGATATGGGGACATAATGCGCCCAAGGGGGAGGAGCAAGGGGTACTATGGCCAACAAGTGGCATTAGCCAAGTTGCGTCCGGGTAACAGGTTGCGCCAAGGAAAGTAGGGTCAAGTCCAGTTGCGCCTGAACATCAGGTTGCGCCTAGGCACTAGGGGTGCCAAGCACTAGAATGCACGAGGTCGGGTCAAGTTGCGCCAGGAAGAGTCAGGCCAAGTCATGTTGCGCTAGGCACTAGACTGCGCGAGGCTAGATTGCGCATACCTCAGGTTGCGCATGAGTCAGACTACGCATGAGTCAGGCTGCGCACGAGTCAGACTGCGCACGAGTCAGACTGCGCACGAGTCAGACTGCGTACGAGTCAGACTGCGCACAAGGCTAGACTGTGCACGAGTCAGACTGTGCATGAGTCAGACTACGCACAAGGCTAGACTGCACACGAGTCAGACTGCACATGAGTCAGACTGCGCACGAGTCAGACTGCACATGAGTCGGACTGCGCACGAGTCAGACTGCGCACGAGGCTAGACTGTGCTGCGCTAAAGAGCACGCACAACTCAGTGGCGCAAGCTAAAAAGCTCGTGCACACTGCTCACTGTCTTCTCCAAAATCAGCAAGAACTCCATGGTTGAACCCATAGCTTCAAAAGGCTATAACTTGGTCAAAACAAGTCCAAATCCAACTTTTAAATGGTCAAAATTGGGTAGAATGAAATTCTCTACAATATGGAACCATCAAAATTTGAAAACAAGGAAGTTTGATAGATCAAAACCACCAAAATCCAAAAATGACCAATTTCTAGATCTACAAAAATCAAAACCTCAAAATAGAAAATGACAAGTTCTAATGTGTCTTAGAAACATGAGAAGAAGCTATTGGAACAATAAAAATGGGTTCTCTTATGGAAGCAAGTTGCACTTGCCTAAGGGGTGTTCTTGGTTGGTAGTGGGTTTAATGGAGAAGGAAGGAGTAAATGAGAAAGTAGAGGAGAGAGAAAAGTTAGGTGGGTTATAAAGGGGGATGGTGGTGGGTTTTAACATGATGAACCAAAGAATAAACCAAGACAACCCAAAATAAACCAAGTTAAACCATTACATGCCATGATGAACCTAATCATGATTAAACTGAAATTAGCTAGCCAGGCAGGAAAATAAAATACATGTCAGGATTCCGTATACGTATACTGAAAATACGTAGAACGGAAAACGGGGGTGACAACTCTACCCACCTTAAAAGAATTCCGTCCTCAGAATTTAATCAAGAGGCTAGAGAGGTCGAGCAAGCTATATCAATTGCAGGCAATATATGACTAGCAGTCAATCAAGCAATCATTCATGCAAGCAAGGAACTTAAGCATAAGGCATAAGAAAGACATTATACCTTACGAGTCAAACAGGTCGGGATATTGCGATCGGATATCATTCTCACGCTCCCACGTTGACTCACCCAAAGAGTGATGACCCCAAGCAACACAGACTAAACTAATAGTCTTGTTCTTGAGTATCTTCTCCCTCCGGTCCAATATAGATACGGGTCTCTCCTCATACGAAAGGTTGGTACCAACAACCAATTCCGAATGATTAAGGACATGACTCAGATCCGGGATATATCGTCGTAATTGGGATACATGGAAGATATTATGCACCTCACGTAACGACGGTAGAAGAGCGAGACGATAGGACACATCACCTACTAGCTCAAGGATATCAAACGGCCCTATATACCTAGGACTAAGCTTTCCCCGTACGCCGAATCGAATGACGCCACGGGTAGGCGAGATCCTAAGGAATACGTGGTCGTCGACAGAAATTCAAGAGGGCGCCGATGGGAATCGGCCCAATGACGCTGGCGATCTTGAGCAACTCGAAGATGATCTCTGACTTGTCTTACCACCTCAATAGTCCGTGTTACCATCTCTGGTCCAAGCATTCTGTACTTCCTGCCGTACTGTAGTGCCCCGACCCGCAAGATGCCTTATGATGGATGGTTGATTCGATGAAGCCTTGTTGGACTTGGGATTATGCGAAGGATCGCTTGGAAGACTATGCGATCGTGGCGGGAATCGTCCTATGAATGTGAGTAGTATTGAACCCTTCAAAGATCCTTTAGCTTCACGCTTAAAATAAGGATAGTGTGCTATGTTTCTTATTGTGTTGCTCAATAACACCTTGCATGGAATTCGGAAAGATAATGAAAGATAATAATCACATGAACGTAAACTGTTGTGGCTAGATGAATTGTATGCTTGTACGCTGTTGCGATGAATTACATGACAGGTGAAGGCAAAGTCCCAAATACTTGGGTAGGTGAGTATATTGAGCTTTGGCTCAATGAATAGATGGCAAAACAGAAGTTAAGACCCAAAGAACTGGGCAGTGAGTATGCTTGAATTGCATTCAAATGAATGAATGCTAAACAGATGCTAAGTTCCAGGAATTGGGCGGTGAGTACACTGAGTTTGGTTGGAAAGATGTTTGGTATCAAAGATGTGGCAAGGCATTGGGTAACAACATTCTATTATCCTATCGCCGATGTAGAATGTTGATTACGCCAAGGCCCTGGATTGGGCAGATGATAATGTGAGCATTGGCTCAAGGCAAGATGGCTAGATAGCAAGATGGCAATACGAATGAGAATGATGGTTTTGCGTAGTTTTCCTTATCATGCATTATATGTTTCTTCTTAGATGAGTTGCATATAGTTGTATGGTCATGGACAACTTGTCGACAAGGTGGTTTCTCGAACGGTATTCCTGGGCCATGGAAACCGGTTCGTCCTAGGGGAAACCAGTGCCGAAGTAGTGGCAGTGCTGAAGTAGTAGCACGGTATACAGGACTTATAATGGGGCTAGCTACCTGCACTGGCAAGGGCGCTGTATACCTGTAAGACGGTCCAGGATGGCGTGTCGCCAGTGACCTTCATATAGATAGGTCAGGTGCTAATGATGTCTTGTGCAGGCAGAGTAAGTTATTACTCAAATACAGGGAAGGATGTCGGCTGTTGGTAAGAATCACCTGAACAGTGATATTCATATTGAATCATGATATTGTTTCTAACAATGTCTTGTGCAGGCAGAGTAAGTATTATAAATGTACAGGGATGGCAACACGACCGTGGGTAAGAATCACCAAAGGGTGATAACAGTATGCTTTTAATTATGTTGGCTATGAGATTTGCATGCTTTACTTCTTGTCGGCTATAACATGAAATTGACCCTAAGGCAACGAGAAAGACCATTGATAATAATGTTCTGTAACATGATTACTTAGTGCTGTCTTCTTAGGTGAGTTGGGCCAGCACCGCTCGCCAGTACATTGATGATGTACTGACCCACGTTGTGGGCAATATTACAGGTGTTTGCTTGGGGGAAATCCTGAGAATCAGTGCTTGGCATCGATGAATCGGATGGGTGTGCAGAAGCTCTTCTTTCAAGACGATGTCTTCTGCTATACGGGACATAATGTATGGAACAGTAGAACTCAGATGTACCAGTAAGATTATAGCCAAATTGGCAAGTCATTGTAAAGAAGTCGTTATATTCATTTGTAGCCTAAGGGCAAGTGTATACATTCAGTTGGCTACTCAAGAGTCTTGTATTCAGTTGTAAACTTTGTATTCTGCTACAAGTCTTATAATCCATTTTGAATATCAATAAAGAGATACATTTCTATATAAATTGTGTGACTTCAATTTATCTGCTTGGTTCCGCTGCATTGTCGATGTTTTTTGAGAATTACCAGGAACTGTAATGGTTTTGCCTTGTACAAGTGCAATCTAGACTTGTACGGCATCACGCCCAGTGGCTAGTTTTCGATCCTCCAGGATCGGGGCGTGACATAATGGTATCAGAGCACGGCTTTACGTCCTTGGATTCCTATTCGATTTGTTTCGAATCAATGTTGCTACTAAGATGATTCTAAGCTGCTTCCGCGATGATTCAAAGATTGCTTCCGCGATTATTCAAAGTTGCTTCCGCGGTGAATCAAAGTTGCTTTCGCGAATACTCAAAGTTGCTTCCGCGATGAAATCAAAGTTGCCTCTATGATGATTCATAGTGCTTCTACGATTGTTCTGTGTTGCTTCCAAACTATTCTATGTTGTTCCCTTAACTGAAAGTCCGTTGATCATTCTAACCTCTCACCGGGTGTTCCATACAATAAGTCTAAATATGTGGGCTGTGATATGTGTGCTTAGTTGAATTTCTAAAAGATACCAAAAAGAATAACAATAATGCGATGCGTAAGTTTGTGATGTATGCTGGATGTCTTATGTGTGGGATTCTTTGAATCGATTGTTATGCAGCAATCGACAGTGGGTGATGGCATGGTATGTTGGAACAGAATGTGCATGGATTTCAGTGAATGGGAATCGACAGAATCTTGAGTCGATATTTGTGGTCAGCATAACCACTGCAGGATGGATTGTCCATATTGGACGTTGGTTCGATGAGAGAGAATATTGTGTTGGGAATGGCTTGAGCTCTGAGTGGTATATTGTATATACCCTCGTAGTGATAAGATGTCCCTTGACCCTTGATATGTTTATGATTTTGTGTTTGGTTTACCTATAAGGTATTGGGTGGTATCGAATCGTAGTTGAGCTTACGATTGATACATGTCGGCTAGGTGTGTCCCCTGATTGTTAAGTTGGATGACCCATTGTAAGATTTTGATGTATTCAGATGAACCATCGCAAGACCTTGTCGGTTAGCATTATGTTGGGTAATAAGAGAATTGAGAATATAAATGATGCCTTGGTTGGGAAAGAAAAGAATTTCAGATTCAGGCGAGTACTTGAATCAGTTGGGTAGAAGGATTGTAGGCTTGGTAACGATAATGTGGTGTTGCTATCGAATGATTTTCGGGAATAACTATGGACCGAATATTGAACGATGTTGGAATTGAGTTAAAGAAATTGCATGTTGGATATCGATAGAACTGATGGTAATGTTAGACGCTTATCGGGATGTTGCGAATGATTTAGAAGATGCAGAGAGTTGCATCGACGATCGAAAAGTTAGAGAATGGGCTTGTGGAATAAATGATCTCAGCACGTGGTGCAGTGTGCTTGAAGGAAATTGATGTCCCGATTTAACAAGTTATGACCCTTGACTATTTTGAGGCATAGAGAATGGGTACTTGTCCCTTGATGTACGAAAGAGTAGATGTTCCTTACGAGAGTCGAATGGCTGGAATACAAATAAGTATCGAGGTGCAGCGATATGTAATAGACCCTGTCGGTAGATGATGTTGTCACATGAATAACAAGTTGGGTGGAATATAGATTGTTGGATTATGACTTAGCCGATGAGTTATGTCATGTCCACTAAGATGACCGATATATGATGCGAGATGATTGGTGCTATAGAGATTGGATTGGTGCATGAATAGTAAATCTTCCTATGGAATCAGAAGGAGATGATACAAAACTAATATTGGTGGTTAACGTGAATTGCTAAGAGATGACCGTGTTGGTGTTAGAAAATTTATAAATGATGCCTCGGAAGAAATATGATTATAGTTGCCTTATTTTTGTTGGTTAAAAGAGTACGGACCGTATCGATGATCTAAGAATGTGGGAAACGATTATGTCGCGAAGAGACCGTAGGAAGAGATCATAAGTGATAAAGTATTGAAATAACAATGTCGGATGATGATTCAGAATAGTTGAACCGATTGAATAGACAATTTGAGTACGATATGAGGATACAAGTTGGATCGAACAGATACTATGTCTATGCAAGTTGAAAAATTGAAATCTTGGATACTCGATTGAGGAATTTTATATGATAGCTTCGAGATTGGCCCATAGAATTGTTGGATAGAATTGTCGGATAGACTTTGTCGGTTGCGGGTAAGTCTAGAATGAGACTTCGTTGGGTATGACTCGAGTATGAGTACGGGTAGAAAGACTTGACCCTAGATTGTTGGCTAGTTGCCTAGAGTGTCGATTGGTTGCCTAGATTTTGTTGGTTGCTTAAGTCTCAGATTCGTTGGCTATGTTCTTCAGTTGTCCGTGTTGGGTATAAGTTCATAAGATTGGGGTGGCGTCCCATGCCCCTAAGTTGGTCAGACCATAGAGTTGCCCTATGTTGAGAATTGGTTGCCTCTAAGATAAGAGATAAGTATGTCCCTGATAGCTACTCATCTCATATGGGTTAGCTGAATGTCTGGTTTAGCTTAGATTAGCTGACCGTAGAGACTTGATTGTATGCTAAGTTGACTATTGGAAAACCGTAGGATGTCCCTATTGGTGTTGCGTGAGTATAGTTGGAATGAATAAGATGTGTTGAAAGGTAGGCTTTGGAATGGAATAGATATTTGGGAAATTTTGATGTTATAATGTTGGATGGATGACGGATCATGTTGGTTTCGGAAATTAAGTTGCCTTGGTTGAAATATTGGGAATTGTTAGAACTGGTTGGATTGGTTGATTGATATTGAGCTACAAAAATTGTTGTAGTGCTTTGAGATAGTTGGAATAATTTCATTGACCGGATCAAATTGAGGATAAGTGTAATGACGGAATTGGATAGTGCATGTAGCCGAGATCGAATGTGAATATGAATGACCCTCAGAATTAATGTTGCTGGAATATGATAGTTGCCTATGCGAGAGGATAATATGTTGGCTTGATCAATAAGAGAAAATGTTGGAGGACAGCAAGAAATTTGCTAGAGAGAAATTGTGGTACAATTTGAAGGATGGTACGATTTGAAAGATGGATCATGATTGGGAAATTTACAAGTTGCAAACAATGTGTATGGATGCGAACGATGATGAGTACAAGATTTGACCGATGAGAATCGGGGTATCGAAATAAAAATATTGCTATGGGATTTATCAACTTTGGTGGCATGGATGACAATGAACTTGAAAGGAATACTTGATACATCTAAGTTTGAATATTTTGAAATGTTGGATCGGTTGAGGAAAATTTATCGAATTGGGATTGGCGACATCTATCGTCTTAGTAATTGGTTGGAATATTGAATAAACAAAGTGGGATTATACGAGATGCTCAAAAAAATTACTGATGTTCAAAAAGGAAGGTACACCGTAGCTCGTTCGCTTTCTCTATCACTGAACTTGGCTGAAGTGCATGTATTTCGGGGACGCCTAAAATATGTGTATTTCCAACTGAGTGGTATGCTGAATTCAAACGAAGCCACGGAGAATTATCATGTGCTAAGGATTTGCATGAGTGTCGGAGGAAAGATCAAAGATAGTAAACTATGTTGAATCAATTGGGATGCTGTAACGAGACGGTACATTACTTGAAATCAATCGAGAGATTGCGAAGAAATATTAGATGGTACAAGTTGATTGTAGAGAAGTTTCATGAAAGCTTGGTTGAAGTTTTGGGCATGAGTTTTTTTTAAGTTTCGAGGACGAAACTTTTTCTGGGTGGTATATATTGTAGTACCCCGACCCGCAAGATGCCTTATGATGGATGGTTGATTCGATGAAGCCTTGTTGGACTTGGGATTATGCGAAGGATCGCTTGGAAGACTATGTGATCGTGGCGGGAATCGTCCTATGAATGTGAGTAGTGTTGAACCCTTCAAAGATCCTTTAGCTTCACGCTTAAAATAAGGATAGTGTGCTATGTTTCTTTTTGTGTTGCTCAATAACACCTTGCATGGAATTCGGAAAGATAATGAAAGATAATAATCACATGAACGTAAACTGTTGTGGCTAGATGAATTGTATGCTTGTACGCTGTTGCGATGAATTACATGACAGGTGAAGGCAAAGTCCCAAATACTTGGGTAGGTGAGTATATTGAGCTTTGGCTCAATGAATAGATGGCAAAACAGAGTTAAGACCCAAAGAACTGGGCAGTGAGTATGCTTGAATTGCATTCAAATGAATGAATGCTAAACAGATGCTAAGTCCCAGGAATTGGGCGGTGAGTACACTGAGTTTGGTTGGAAAGATGTTTGGTATCAAAGATGTGGCAAGGCATTGGGTAACAACATTCTATTATCCTATCGTCGATGTAGAATGTTGATTACGCCAAGGCCCTGGATTGGGCAGATGATAATGTGAGCATTGGCTCAAGGCAAGATGGCTAGATGCAAGATGGCAATACGAATGAGAATGATGGTTTTGCGTAGTTTTCCTTATCATGCATTATATGTTTTCTTCTTAGATAAGTTGCATATAGTTGCATGGTCATGGACAACTTGTCGACAAGGTGGTTTCTCGAACGGTATTCCTGGGCCATGGAACCCGGTTCGTCCTAGGGGAAACCAGTGCCGAAGTAGTGGCAGTGCTGAAGTAGTAGCATGGTATACAGGACTTACAGTGGGGCTAGCTACCTGCACTGGCAAGGGTGCTGTATACCTGTAAGACGGTCCAGGATGGCGTGTCGCCAGTGACCTTCATATAGATAGGTCAGGTGCTAATGATGTCTTGTGCAGGCAGAGTAAGTTATTACTCAAATACAGGGAAGGATGTCGGCTGTTGGTAAGAATCACCTGAACGGTGATATTCATATTGAATCATGATATTGTTTCTAACAATGTCTTGTGCAGGCAGAGTAAGTATTAAAATGTACAGGGATGGCTACACGACCGTGGATAAGAATCACCAAAGGGTGATAACAGTATGCTTTTAATTATGTTGGCTATGAGATTTGCATGCTTTACTTCTTGTCGGCTATAACATGAAATTGACCCTAAGGCAACGAGAAAGACCATTGATAATAATGTTCTGTAACATGATTACTTAGTGCTGTCTTCTTAGGTGAGTTGGGCCAGCACCGCTCGCCAGTACATTGATGATGTACTGACCCACGTTGTGGGCAATATTACAGGTGTTTGCTTGGGGAAATCCTGAGAATCAGTGCTTGGCATCGATGAATCGGATGGGTGTGCAGAAGCTCTTCTTTCAAGACGATGTCTTCTGCTATACGGGACATAATGTATGGAACAGTGGAACTCAGATGTACCAGTGAGATTGTAGCCAAATTGGCAAGTCATTATAAAGAAGTCGTTATATTCATTTGTAGCCTAAAGGGCAAGTGTATACATTCAGTTGGCTACTCAAGAGTCTTGTATTCAGTTGTAAACTCTGTATTCCGCTACAAGTCTTGTAATCCATTTTGAATATCAATAAAGAGATACATTTCTATATAAATTGTGTGACTTCAATTTATCTGCTTGGTTCCGTTGCATTGTCGATGTTTTCTGAGAATTACCAGGAACTGTAATGGTTTTGCCTTGTACAAGTGCAATCTAAACTTGTACGGCATCACGCCCAGTGGCTAGTTTTCGATCCTCCGGGATCGGGGCGTGACACGTACAAGGCCTCGAAAGGTGCCATCTGGATACTAGCCTGAAAACTGTTATTGTACGAGAACTCTACGAGATACAGGTGATCTTCCCACGAACCACCGAAGTCGAGTGTACATGACCGCAGCATGTCTTCAAGAGTCTAGATCGTGCGTTCTGACTGACCATCTGTCTGTCGGATGGTAGGCTGAACTAAACTTGAGACGAGTCCCCAAACTTTCCTGAAGACTTCGCCAAAAGTGAGACGTGAATCTTGAATCTCTGTCGAACATAATACTGACTGGCACTCCATGCAATCTGACTATCTGCCTGAGGTACATCTCTGCAAGCTGATCCGTCGACTGGCCGATTCTGAAAGGAAGAAAATGAGCTACCTTCATGAGACGATCAACTATAACCCAGATGGCATCTCTTCCAGCTGGGGATCTAGGTAATCCAGTTACAAAATCCATGGTAATATGCTCCCATTTCTATTCTGGAATCGGTAAGGATTGAAGAAGTCCAGTTGGTCTCTGATGTTCGGCCTTTACTTGTTGGCAAACTAAACAACGGAAGAAAAACCGGGCTATCTCCCTCTTCATGCCATTCCACCAAAAATGCTGCTGAATATTACGATACATCTTCGTACCGTCGGGATGAATTGAATACTGAGAACTGTGGGCTTCTGCCATGATCTCCTGTCTAATATCACCACTGGGTACACAAAGACGCCTCCCATGTCGGAGTGTGCCATCTTCATGAATGCATAACTCTGGTCTCTGTCCTGCCACACATTCTGCCCTAAGCCGCTGAAGCTTAGAGTCTACTGATTGAGCTAACTTGATCCTCTCAACTATACTGGACTGAACTTGTATACTGGCCATCAATGCCACACTGAAAGGAAGAACAATTTCAATACCCATCTTCTGAAGATCTGCTAACAACTCTGGCTGCGTCGTTAGAAAATAAACTCCGGCTCTCCTGCTCAATGCATCTGCTACCGTGTTGGCCTTTCCAGGATGATACTGCAAGTTGATGTCATAATCCACAAGTAGCTCTAGCCATCTCCTCTGACGCATATTAAGATCCTTCTGGGTAAACACATACTTCAGACTCTTGTGGTCGGTGAAATCTCCACCCGATCTCCATACAAATAATGCCTCCAAAGTTTTAATGCAAAACTACGGCTGCTAACTCCAGGTCATGGGTTGGGTAATTCCTCTCATGGTCACGAAGTTGACGTGACGCATAAGCGACTACCTTACCATGCTGCATCAAGACACATCCTAATCCCTTGCCGGATACGTCACAATAAACTGAAAATCCTCACGTCCCGTCGGGAAGAGTGAGAATGGGAGCCGTCATCAATCTCTGCTTCAACTTCTCAAATGAACTCTGACACTCTGCTGTCCAAGCAAACTGCACATCCTTATGGGTCAACTGCGTCAGTGGCGCTGAAATTCGAGCAATGTCTGACACAAAGCGCCGGTAATAGCCGGCCAATCCAAGGAAACTCCTTACTTCTGCGACGGTGCTAAGTACTGGCCATGTCTCTATAGCCACTATCTTCTGGGGATCAACTTCCACTCCACCTCTGGTGATGATATGACCCAAGTACGAGATACGATCCAACCAAAACTCGTACTTACTGAACTTTGCGTACAACTGGTGCTCTCTGAGAATCTGAAGAACTACACGAAGATGCTGCTCATGCTCTGCCTCGTTCTTGCTATAGACTAAGATGTCGTCTATGAACACTATCACGAACTGGTCCAAATAGGGCATGAAGATACGATTCATGAGGTTCATGAATACAGCTGGCCATTGGTTGCTCCAAATGGCATAACAAGGAACTCCCAATGTCCATATCTAGATCTGAATGCTGTCTTTGGGATGTCCTGCTCTCTGACTCTGATCTGATGGTACCCTGATCGCAAGTCATCTTTGAAAATACTGCCGCTCCCCTGAGCTGATCAAATAAATCATCTATCCTTGGCAAAGGACATCTGTTCTTAATTGTTACAGAGTTCAAGGTACAATAATCAACACATAATCTTGACGTACCATCCTTCTTCTTCATAAGAAGCATCGGAGCTCCCCAAGGTGATCCGCTAGCACGAATGAATCCCTTGGTTCTAAGTTCTTCAATCATCTTGTACAGGACCTCCAACTCTGATGGTGCCATCCTATAGACTCTCTCTAACACTGGTGCCGTCCCTGGAATCAAGTCGATAGTGAACTCTATCTCTCTCTCTGGGGGCATGCCTGGAAGCTCTTCGGGAAATACGTCAGGAAACTCTTCTACAATCTGGGAAACTGAACTGCTGCTGCTACGGCCATCCGCAATGCTAGGAAAGAAGGTTCTACTCCGCCTCGAGAAAATGAAAACTCTGGCTCACCAGGAATACTAAAAATAATCTCGCCGATATGGCAATCTATTCTAGCATGCTGGTTCCTCAACCAATCCATTCCTAGGACCACATCATAATCGGCCATCGGAAACTCTATCAATCTAGCAGGAAACTTTCTACCGCTAACTACGATTTGACACGAGAAAAACACCCTATCTACACCTACAAGTCCGTTACCAGTAAGTATATTAAGCCTTACTGATAATGACTCGGCTCCAGTCCTATCCGTGTCACGAATCGTGCAGACATAAATAAATGTGATGCACCTGAATCAAATAATACTGATACAGGAAAAGAGTTGACGAGAATGGTACCTGCCACCACCTCACCTGATGCCAACTCCTCTTCTATGGTCACAGCTATTGCTTGACCGTGCCCTCTGGGTGCTGGTTCCCTCTGCTGGAAACCTCTCTGGCGGTTCTGAACCTGAGCTTGGACCTGGCATACTGTTGCGGTCGCTGCTGCTGGAATGCCTGAGCCTGAGACGGCAATGGCCTCGGAGGCTGATACTGCTGCTGCTGCACTGGTGCTGGTCCCCTCACTGAGGACTAGTCTGGGCCGATGAGGATGAACCGGCTCTCTGTGGGCACGACCCTATCATGTGGTCCGGTGCCCCACAAGCCAAACACAATCCTTGTGCTCGGCGACATTCTGACACTACATGCCCTGGCTTCCCACAAAGAGTGCAGCCTATTGTGGAAGACTGCCTCCGCTTCTGCTGCTGAGGATACTTCGGAGTCGAATGTTGAACCGGCATAACTGATGCTGCCCTCCTCAGAGCTCCAATGGTCAAGGCCCTAGCTGGCGGGACTGGGGCTGAAGACTGGATCATCTGACCATGGGACCGCTTCCGTCCTCCAGTTCTGTCTACAATTTTCTGTGAGGTATACTCATGTCTCTTAGCTTCCCGCAAAACAGCATCAAAGGTCTGATGCTCAAACTGCTCTACTGCTAGAATGATCTCTAGGTGGAGTCCCTGCTGGAACCGCTGCCCTCGATCAAACTCGGTTGCCACCAAAGTGGGAGCAAACCGACTCAGTCTTGAAAACTCGTCGCATATCCATCGACCGTCCTGCTCATCTGCCTGAGATTGGTGAACCTCGTCTGTAGGTCGTGCCGAGCTACAGCATCGAAGTACTTGATCTGAAACTTATCACTGAATACCGCCCACGTGTCACCCTCACTTTTTCCAGTTAGAGGTAAAATGGTAATTTTCCATTTTATAATATTTTTGGGAATTTTATTTCATAAATATTATTATTTAATTATTATAGAGTCAGGTTCGAATTTTATCGCATTCCGAGTTAATTCGGGACCCCGGTGAATTTCGACTTGAGCTGTAATTAGCATGTTAGCTAACCATGGCACACCACACTAAACTTTAGGGTTTAAGAGTTTGGACTAGTCTCCCATGAGTAATTTAGTTTAATTATGATTTTTATTTATTTTTAGCAACTTCCTAAACCAAATTTGGATTTTATTTAACATTAGGCTTAGGGAGGGGCAAACTTGTAATTACAAGTGCCCCTCACCCACCATGCCTTGGCCGGCCATGACTAGCCCCCCCCCCCCCCCCCCCCCTTTCTTCTCCACTAAGCAACTCTCTCTCTCTCTCTTCCAAATTTAATTTCTTCTCAAGCTCTTCTTCCTCAACCATTCCATTTTAGGTATGCCTTTATTTCTTCACGTATTCTCATTTGCATTCATGTCCCACACAATAAATGGAGAGGAGAAGATTCTCTACCATTTGCCCACAATTTGTAGGTTTTCCTAGAAAAAATAGGTTAATGATTTATTAGGGTTTAATCCTTAGAGAGTGGTATATATATATATATACATGTTGTATTTATGTGTGGAGTGTGTGTATATATTTGATATGAAATTAGTGTCATGAGGATGAGAGTGGTGAGAATGTGTGTGTGTTTGTGTTGTGTGAGGGTGTGTGTGTGTTTATATATATATATATATATATATATATAATATATATATAT
>JANAVB010010256.1:0-27401 GCA_029216955.1 Iris pallida | reverse complement strand
GCGCAATGGAATGAAGAGAATGGAACCCTCTCCTAATTGGCAAGTCAAATAGGGTTTCTCTCCCTTATCTACAATGTCTAATATTCCCTCTAAGTTGTTGTGGGCTACTTATATGCATGGAAGGCTCTAAACCTATTTGGTAAATAGTCTAATCTCTATTTAATTAAATGACATGACTAAATGGGTGCATGGGCCTATCTAATGAGTTGGTCCATGAATCGGTCATGCTAATTTGTTGGTCTCTAATAGTGTCTAGTCTAATTGGTCACTAATCCTAAATAACAAAGAGGCTAGCCACTAACCATAATAAATAACATAATAAATAAGTAACATACACAATATTATATAATATGAGATAACAAAATACTCCTCTACCGAATTTAGGTAGTTACAATCCTACCCCCTAGAAAAATTTCGTCCTCAAAATTTCACCTCACTCCTCTCTCTTGGCCTGTATAACTATTCATCAAAGCCTTCGCTATGGTCAACCTCATCATCATGGTCTAAGAAAGTTTATCTAGATCATATACTACACAATTCTATTGAAAGCACATGAATGGTTATGGTATTACTTGCCATCATATTGCAGTCTTAATAAGGGATTTCTACTAACTATACTATAGCATAAAGGCAACCTATAAGGTGCTAAAGAAGTGCACAAAACTATAGATGGAAAAGAAGGAAAGAACAAAATAAAACAAAACCAAACATGCTAACCCATCACCTATAGTATCGACCGTCAT
This sequence comes from Iris pallida, assembly GCA_029216955.1. Taxonomy (NCBI): domain Eukaryota; kingdom Viridiplantae; phylum Streptophyta; class Magnoliopsida; order Asparagales; family Iridaceae; genus Iris; species Iris pallida. The sequence goes on along the minus strand of JANAVB010010256.1, from coordinate 26,658 downwards.
CGCAAAACCCTGCCCTGTTGGGGTGTCATCCTAAGTGGTGTGGGGCAATTTGCGGTGCCACATGTGCCTAGCTAGACTTCTTACCTACCTCTGATACCACTCCAGTTATTCACTAACATCAATCTAGCTAAAATACTACTACCAAGAGTTACCTTTCCAATACTAATGATATTCATGGTTCTAGGCCATGGACACACTTAATCCACTGGCACATACCTGCTAAGGATGTCTATACTAAATCTTCTAAGTTACTACCTATAGGTTACCTACCCGAATTTTTGATACTAACTTATCATGGCATTAACTTCTATACACGACACTCACAGAATAGTCCCCTACAAAGGTACTGAAGGATATCTCTTATATCTATTACACTAATCACTAGGTTATCCATATCTGTCACGCCCCAGAACCAGAATACTGGAGAGCGGGGGGCGTACATAGCCAGCTACGTATATTGAAATACATCTCAACTATACGGTCACGGCTGTCTAGATATGGAGTTTACTACAAGCCAACGGTCTCTTATGGTCAAGCCTATTGTCTCAATCTCAAACAAGTAATATGATCACAAGATGTTTGACCATCAATATACAATAAAAGGCGTCCCAAATATTACATATCAGCTGATCATGAAGCTAGTCGTACAAAATGCTGGGACTAGCAAGAGTAAGTCCTACATGATCAACCCCAGGATTTGTTAATCATGTTTACAGCCCGTAGGCAGACAGTAAGTAAAGTGCATCGAGCTAACAGGTGCTCGTCGGCTAAACGCCTCAAAAGAATAACTTTACAATAGAGTGAGCGAAACAAAAGAAAACCCACTCGTAGCCGGGTTCCTTCTAGTCGCCACATCGGGCTGGAGGTTCGGAAGATCCTCGGGAGCTGCTCCGAAATCTGGCCACACAAAACTAGCTGGGTCAAACCCCAGAAAGAGCAAGTGCCACAAAGGAGGCCACGAAATAAGAACAAAGCCAGCATATCAGAACATAAGAAAAGAAATAGAAGAAGGTACAAGTAATAAAGAGTGCAACAGACAATAACGACTAGTGACGTGGGACCATTCTGGGAGCCAGGTTACAACCCTTAAACTAAACAAGGATCGAGGTTGTAACCATTCGCCTGAACAGCTTTCTGTCTCTACCCATTTATTTTAGAGATAAGTAAAACAAGCATGAACAAGAGTAGCCGGTACAGGGACTAGACAAGACTTAGACAAGGCTGGACTCCATTCATTCACAATGCGGCCAAGCAATTACTACGGCTTACTACTTAACTAACTAGGGTTATCATAAGCCTTAAATACTAACAAGATGCAATGAGAATTTCCCAGTCCCAAGCCCTGCAGACCATCCAGTTATCCTTCCGTGGGTTGAGAGTATGGTTGGGTACATCGCCCCGGAGACGATATACCCTTAGGTGACTTAGAGGGTGCAACACATGACAGTACGCTGGAAATGTGCTCTACTCGTCGGCAAGCTACAAGTCCAATTAAGAGCGCCAAGATAACGAGATTGCCTGTGACTGGAAATTCTCTATGAACTATAGTTTGATCTAGTCATTAGCCTATTCCATATTCAGTATGAATCCCTGACCGTAGGAACCAGGGAGTCACGTCCTAGACATGATGTAAGACAAGACAAGTGGATTGCACAAGCAAGCAAGCAGGAACACCCACGGTGTCAAGTTGATTATACGAATCAAGTTAGCCGTCGCAACAGCATCAAGATAAATCATGTCAGGGTACTTGTCAGGAGTGCGCCACGACGGGCCACTATCATGTCAGGTTGGTCATGTCAGGAGTGCACCACTACGGGTCACTGTCGTGTTATGCTAGTTCATTGTCATACCATGCCATGTACAATAGTCATTCCAAACATATTAAGTAAAATCAAGTTCATGACAAAAGGCGTAAGGATATAAAATGGGCATAAAATATCAATATACAGGGCTATAGAAGAGCCAAGCTTAGAGAAATAAAAAAAACTCCAAGAGCCAATGGGTTGCGTAAGGGGGGGTCAGGGGTTGGATTGTGCAGGGTGTCAGCTGCGCAGGGTGCCAAGTGTGCAGGGGCACAGGGCGCAGGGGCAGATGGCGCATGGGCCAAGTGCGCAGGATGAACTGCGCAGGGGTGGTTTGCACAGGAACAGACTGCGCAGGAATGAACTACGCAGGGGTGGATTGCGCAGGAGCAGACTGCGCAGGAATGAACTGCGCAGGGGTGGATTGCGCAGGAGCAGACTGCGCAGGAATCAATGGCGCAGGGTTGGTTGCGCAATCGGGCAGCGGCCAGGCTGCGCAGTCAGCGACCAACACTAAAGAGCGCGTCACGGGGAGGCTGCGCGGTTCAGTGCTGCGCTAAAGAGCGCAGACTGTAGATCTTCTTCTCCAGGCCGAGAGGAACATCAAGAACACCCAAAAATTCAATCTTTTATATCTTTGTCAAATCAAAGCCAAATCTAGATTTTCAAAGGTCTAACTTGAGTAAAATTGAATTCTCTTCCACATGGAAGCATCAAAACCCACAAAAATCCAACCAAAATAGATCAAAACTATGTAAATCCGAAAATAGTTAAAACCTAGATCTAGAACAATGGAGACTCCAAATCACAAAATGTCAAGTTCTAATGTTGATCACCATGGCCTAATCTAGCTAATGAACAAATAAAAATGTGGTTCTCATGTGGTGGCAAGGTGCACTTGCCTATAGGTGGAGTGTTGTGTAGAGGAAGAAAGAAAAAGAAGAAATTAATGGAGGGAAGTAATGAGAGAGAGTGTTAGGTGGGGATAATAAAGAGGGTGGGTTGTGGTGGAATGAGGGTTGAACATAGGCTAAGGTGTTCCAATGCATGTTAAACCAAACCAAACCAATTCAAACCAATTCTCCTCCACAAAATAAACCAAGCCAGGTAAAACCCAATTACGAGAACCAAAATCTGCAAGTCAAGCCAATTACAAGTACATGCCAAAATCCGAGAAAATAAATACAGGTCTGAAATACATGCAAGCTTGACAAAATACGTATTCAGAGATATGGGTGTTACAACTCTACCCACCTTAAAAGAATTCTGTTCTCGGAATTTAATTAAGAGGCTAGAGAGACAAGGACAAGCTATATTAATCACAGGAAAGCTATAACCAGGCAAGCAATCAGACAATCATACTTGCAAGCAAGGGATGGAAAACATAAGGCATAAGGAAGACATTATACCTTACGAGTCAAACAGGTAGGGATATCACGATCGGATGTCGTCCTCACGCTCCCACGTTGACTCACCTAGAGAGTGATGACCCCAAGCAACACGGACTAAACTAATAGTCTTGTTATTGAGTATCTTTTTTCTCCGATCCAATATAGACACGGGCCTCTCCTCATACGAAAGGTTGGTACCAACAACCAGTTCCGAATGGTCTAGGATATGGCTCGGGTCCGGGATGTACCATCGTAATTGGGACACATGGAATACATCATGCACCTCACTTAGCGACGGCGGAAGAGCAAGACGATAGGATACATCTCCTACTCGCTCCAGGATATCCAATGGCCCTATATACCTAGGACTAAGCTTTCCCCGTACGCCAAAGCGAATAACGCCGCGGTTAGGCGAGATCCTAAGGAATACATGGTTGCCGATAGCAAACTCTAAGGGTCGACGATGAGCATCAGCCCAATGCCGCTGGCGATCTTGGGTAACTCGAAGACGATCTCTGATCCTTCTGACCACTTCAACTGTCTGGGCAATCATCTCTGGACCAAGCATCTGCCTCTCTCCGACATCATCCCATGCTAGCGGGGATCTGCACTTCCTACCATACAGAGCCTCGAACGGAGCCATCTGGATACTGGCCTAGAAACTATTGTTGTACGAGAATTCTATAAGATGCAGGTGATCTTCCCATGAACCACCGAAGTTGAGCGTACAAGATCTCAGCATGTCTTCAAGAGTCTGAATTGTGCGCTCTGACTGGCCATCTGTCTGCAGATGATATGCCGAACTGAACGGGAGGCGAGTTCCCAAACTCTTTTGTAAGCTACGCCAAAAGTGTGATGTAAACCTTGAATCTCGGTCCGAGGTGATACTGACGGGCACACCGTGAAGCCTGACAATCTGCCTGAGGTACATCTCTGCTAACTGAGCCGTAGACTGCCCAACTCTGAATAGGAGAAAATGAGCCACCTTCGTGAGCCTGTCAACTATAACCCAAATAGCATCTCGACCAGCTGGGGATCTGGGCAATCCAGTCACAAAATCCATGGTCACATGCTCCCACTTCTATTCTGGAATCGGCAAGGGCTGAAGAAGTCTAGCGAGCCTCTGATGTTCAGCTTTAACCTGCTGGCAAACCAAACACCGAGAGACAAATCGGGCTATCTCCCTCTTCATGCCATTCCACCAAAAATGTTGACGAATATCACGGTACATCTTCGTGCCACCGGGATGAATAGAATACTGCGAACTGTGAGCTTCTGCCATGACTTCCTGTCTGATATCTCCACTGGATACACAAAGACGAGAGCCTTGTCGAAGTGTACCATCTTCATGAATGCACAACTTTGGCCTTCTTCCTGCCTCACACCCTGCTCTGAGCCGCTGAAGCTTGGAATCTGTAGATTGCGCCATCCGGATCCATCCTCTCAACTATGCTGGAATGAACCTGTAGACTGGCCATCAATACCACGTTGGAAGGAAGAACCACTTCAATTCCCATATTCTAAAAATTTGCCAATAACTCTGGTTGCGTCGTTAGGAAATAAACTCCGGCTCTCCGGCTCAACGCATCTGCTACAACGTTGGCCTTCCCTGGGTGATACTGCAAATCTATATCGTAGTCCACCAGTAGCTCAAGCCATCTTCTCTGTCGCATATTAAGGTCCTTCTGGGTGAAAACATACTTCAGGCTCTTGTGATCAGTAAATATCTCCACTCTATCTCCGAACAAGTAGTGCCTCCACAACTTAAGTGCAAACACTACTGCTGCTAGCTCCAAGTCGTGGGTCGGGTAACTCTTTTCATGGTCACGAAGTTGGCGTGATACATAAGATATTACCTTCCCATGCTGCATCAAGACACATCCCAATCCTCTGCCTGAAGCGTCGCAATAAACTGTGAATCCTCCGTCCCATCTGGAAGTGTGAGAATGGGAGCCGTTATCAAACCTCGCTTCAACTTCTCGAATGATTTCTGACACTCTGCTGTCCAAACAAACGGTACATCCTTACGAGTCAACTGGGTCATCGGCACTGAAATCCTTGCAAAATCTGAAACGAATCGCCGGTAGTAGTCGGCTAATCCAAGGAAGCTGTAAACTTTTGCCACTGAGCTGGGTACTGGCCATGACTCGATAGCCACAATCTTCTAGGGATCCACTTTCACTCCTCCTCGAGTAATGATGTGACCCAAGTACGAAATACGATCGAGCCAGAACTCGCATTTACTGAACTTGGCGTACAACTGATGCTCCCTAAGCGTCTAAAGGACGATTCTGAGATGCTGTTCATGCTCTGCTTTGCTCTTGCTGTAGACCAGGATATCATCTAGGAACACGATCACGAACTGATCCAAGTAAGGCATGAAAATGCGATTCATGAGGTCCATGAATACGGCCGGTGCATTGGTCGCTCCAAAGGACATAACAAGGAACTCCTAATGCCCATATCTCGATCTAAAAGCTGTCTTCGGGATGTCCTGCTCTCTGACTCTGATCTGGTGGTATCCTGACCGCAAGTCTATCTTCAAAAATACTGAAGCCCCTTTGAGTTGATCAAACAAGTCATCTATCCTCGGAGAGGGTATCTGTTCTTGATTGTCACTGAGTTCAAGGTACGATAATCTACACATAACCTTGGCGTACCATCCTTCTTTTTCACAAGAAGCATCGGGGCTCCCCAAGGCGATCCACTTGCACGAATGAATCCCTTGGTCCTGAGTTCTTCAATCATCTTGTACAAAATCTTCAACTCTGAAGGCGCCATTCTGTAGACTCTCTCTGATACTGGTACTGTTTCGGGATCAAGTCTATAGTGAACTCGATCTCCCGCTCTGGCGGCATCCCTGGAAGCTCTTCTGGGAAGACATCTGAAAACTCTTCCACTATCCTAGGCAACTGCACTGCTGCTACTGCCATCCGCAATACTGGAGAAGATGGCTCCACCGCGCCTCTGGAAAAGAAAAACTCTGGCTCTCCTGGAATGCTGAAAATAACTCTGCCAACATGGCAGTCTATCCTAGCATACTGGTTTCTCAACCAATCCATGCCTAGGACTACATCATAGTCTGCCATAGGGAATTCTATAAATCTAGCGGGGAACTCTCTACCGCTAACTACGATCCGATACGAGAAAAACTCGATCTACTCCCACAAGACCATTACCAGTAAGTATATTGAGCCTCACTGATAATGACTCGGGCTCCAATCCTATCTGTGTCGCGAATCGTGCAGACATGAATGAATGCGATGCACCAGAATCAATAATACTGAAGCTGGAAAGGAGTTGACGAGAATAGTACCTGCCACTACCTCACCTGGTACAACTTCTTCTTCCATAGCCATTATCATGGCCTGACCTCTAGCTGCGGGTCCCCTCTGCTGGAAACCTCTCTGCCTGCTCTGTATTGGAGCCTGGACACACTGCTACTGGAATGCCTGGGCCTGAGGCAACAATGGCCTTGGGTACTGCTGCTGCTGCATAGGTGCTGGTCCCCTAACCGATGGACTGGTTAGGTTGGAAGAGGAAGAACTACCCCTATTCGGACAAGCTCCTATCTTGTGATCTGTCGCTCCACAAGCTAGGCATAATCCTTGTGCCCTACGACAATCTGCCACTACATGGCCTGGCTTCCCGCAATGTGAACATCCCATTGCAGAAGTCTGCTTCTGCTTCTGCTGCGGGTACGTCGGGGTCGAATGCTGAACCGACGTTACTGAGGCCGCCCGCCTCGGAGTTCTAATGGTCAATCCCCTAGCTGCCGGGCTGGAGCTGATGACTGGTGCATCTGACTGTGGAGCCACTTCCTGCCTCCGGTCCTATCCACGATCCGCTGGGAGGTATACTCATGCCTCCTAGCTGCCCTCAATACTGCATCGAACGTCTGGTGTTCGAACTGCTCGACTGCCAACAAGATCTCCAAATGCAGTCCCTACTGGAACCGCTGGGCCATATCAAACTCGATCGCCACCAAGGTAGGGGCAAACCTACTGAGTCTAGAAAACTCAGTCGCATAAACCGTCGACCGTTCTGTCTCCTTGCTTCAAGTTGGTAAATATGGTCTGCAGGTCGTACCGAGCCACAGCATCGAAATACTTCGTCTGGAATCTCTCTCTAAACACTACCCAAGTAATGGGTGCCACCAATCCCATGGCTTGCGCTGCCCACCAACTGCGAGCCAAGTCCAACACTGCAGGCGTACCACCGCCACCTTCTCATCTCAGGTGTCCTAGCTGCTTCCAGAACTACCTCGGTATCCTGAAGCCAAGCGTCCGCGGCAATCGCATCTTCGCTGCCGTCGAAGAAAGGAGGGTTCAAGCGCTTGAAGCTGTTGGCCGCACTGTTTCCTAGATGACCGCCTTTGGTCAAAGCATCTGCCACAGTCTGGTGCAAGGCGTCTCCTCGACGATCCTGGGAAGCTATCAAGGTCCTGATGAGACCTACCAAGGTGCCATCATCCGGCTCGGTAGGCCGAACGGGCTGAACTGGGGGCTCTCTTCCAGTAGGTATAACTCTGGAGGCTACTCCGGAGTGCTGGGCTTGATCTCCAGGTTGCTGCTGGTCCACGGAAGGTGCTCTTTCTTGCTGATCGGCAGGGTCAAGTACAGTGACGCTGAAGAAGACGACACAGGAAAATAATAAGGAAGGACCAGGACAGATCAACGATACAAGCACGTAATCAGGGCAAGAATTCCAGGGATTTGAAAATACGGGCAGAGATCAAGGGCGAATACTGATTGAGACATCTATTCGGTAAACCCTCATATTTCTTGATTGACAAGACCTACATGGGCCACCACTTAAACCATGTCACGCCCCAGAACCAGAATACTGGAGAGCGGGGGCGTACATAGCCAGCTACGTATATTGAAATAGAATACATCTCAACTATACGGTCAAGGCTGTCTAGATATGAGGGTTTACTACAAGCCAACGGTCTCTTATGGTCAAGCCTATTGTCTCAATCTCAAACAAGTAATATGATCACAAGATATTTGACCACCAAATATACAATAAAAGGCGTCCCAAATATTACATATCAGCTGATCATGAAGCTAGTCATACAAAATGCTGGGACTAGTAAGAGTTAAGTCATATATGATCAACCTTAGGATTTGTTAATCATGTTTACAGTCCGTAGGCAGACAGTAAGTAAAGTGCATCGAGCTAACAGGTGCTTGTCGGCTAAACGCCTCAAAAGAATAACTTTACAATAGAGTGAGCGAAACAAAATAGAAAACCCACTCGTAGCCCGGGTTCCTTCTAGTCGCCACCATCGGGCTGGAGGTTCGGAAGATCCTCGGGAGCTGCTCCAAAATCTGTCCATACAAAACCAGCTGGGTCAAACCCCAGAAAGAGCAAGTGCCACAAAGGAGGCCACGAAATAAGAATAAAGCCAGCATATCAGAACATAAGAAAAGAAATGGAAGAAGGTACAAGTAATAAAGAGTGCAACAGGACAATAAACGACTAGTGACGTGGGACCATTCCGGGAGCCAGGTTACAACCCTTAAACCAAACAAGGACCGAGGTTGTAACCATTCGCCTGAACAGCACTCTGTCTCTACCCATTTATTTTTAGAGATAAGTAAAACAAGCATGAACAAGAGTAGCCAGGTACAGGGACTAGACAAGACTTAGACAAGGCTGGACTCCATTCATTCACAATGCGACCAAGCAATTACTACGGCTTACTACTTAACTAACTAGGGTTATCACAAGCCTTAAATACTAACAAGATGCAATGAGAATTTCCCAGTCCTAAGCCCTGCAGACCATCCAGTTATCCTTCCGCGGGTTGAGAGTATGGTTGGGGACATCGCCCCGGAGACGATATACCCTTAGGTGACTTAGAGGGTGCAACACAGTGCACTGGAAATGTGCTCTACTCGTAGGCAAGCTACAAGTCCAATTAAGAGCGCCAAGATAACAAGATTGCCTGTGACTGGAAATTCTCCATGAACTATAGTTTGATCTAGTCATTAGCCTATTCCATATTCAGTATAAATCCCTGACCGTGGGAACCAGGGAGTCACGTCCTAGACATGATACAAGACAAGACAAGTGGATTGCACAAGCAAGCAAGCAGGAACACCCACGGAGTCAAGTTGAGTATACGAGTCAAGTTAGCCGTCGCAACAGCATCAAGATAAATCATGTCAGGGTACTTGTCAGGAGTGCGCCACGACGGGCCACTATCATGTCAGGAGTGCACCACTACGGGTCACTGTCGTGTTATGCTAGTTCATTGTCATACCATGCCATGTACAATAGTCATTCCAAACATATTAAGTAAAATCAAGTTCATGACAAAAGGCGTAAGGATATAAAATGGGCGTAAATATCTAATAAAATATCAATATACAGGGCTATAGAAGAGCCAAGCTTAGAGAAATAAAACCAAAACTCCAAGAGCCAATGGGTTGCGTAAGGGGGGGTCAGGGGTTGGATTGTGCAGGGTGTCAGCTGCGCAGGGTGCCAAGTGCGCAGGGGCACAGGGCGCAGGGGCAGATGGCGCATGGGCCAAGAGCGCAGGAGTGAACTACGCAGGGGTGGTTTGCGTATGAGCAGACTGCACAGGAATGAACTGCACATGGGTGGATTGCGCAGGAGCAGACTGTGCAGGAATGAACTGCGCAGGGGTAGATTGCACAGGAGCAGACTGCGCAGGAATGAATGGCGCAGGATTAGTTGCGCAATCGGGCAGCGACCAGGCTGCACAGTCAGCGACCAACGCTAAAGAGCACGGCACGGGGAGGCTGCACGGTTCAGTGCTGCGCTAAAGGGCGCAGACTGTAGATCTTCTTCTCCAGGCCGAGAGGAACATCAAGAACACCCAAAAATTCAATCTTTCATATCTTTGTCAAATCAAAGCCAAATCTAGATTTTCAAAGGTCTAACTTGAGTAAAATTGAATTCTCTTCCACATGGAAGTATCAAAACCCACAAAAATCCAACCAAAATAGATCAAAACTATGTAAATCCGAAAATAGTTAAAACCTAGATCTAGAACAATGGAGACTCCAAATCATAAAATGTCAAGTTCTAATGTTGATCACCATAGCCTAATCTAGCTAATGGACAAATAAATGTAGTTCTCATGTGGTGGCAAGGTGCACTTGCCTATGGGTGGAGTATTGTATAGAGGAATGAAGAAGAAGAAGAAGAAATTAATGGAGGGAAGTAATGAGGAGAGAGAGTGTTAGGTGGGGATAATAAAGAGGGTGGGTTGTGGTGGAATGAGGGTTGAACATAGGCTAAGGTATTCTAATGCATGTTAAACCAAACCAAACCAATTCAAACCAATTCTCCTCCACAAAATAAACCAAGCCAGGTAAAACCCAATTACGAGAACCAAAATCTGCAAGTCAAGCCAATTACAAGTACATGCCAAAATCCGAGAAAATAAATACAGGTCTGAAATACATGCAAGCTTGACAAAATACGTATTCAAAGATATGGGTGTTACAATATCTTGAATGCTTTTGATACTTGAGATGTTCTGTATCTGGACAATTATCCTCCTATCTTGGTATCCTAATACTAGACAATTTGCTGACACTCCTATGTTATTATCCATAATAACACTCCATGATACTAGTCTGACATGCTATATCTATCATATGCTATTCATCTCAACATTGATATACTTGAATACTTGTACTCTTTAAGCACCCTGGTGGCAGATATCAACTCATAACTATACCTGGCATATACACTAAATAATCCAGAATTCCCACTTGGTACTAGCCCACCCTACTAACGTACTACTGCTACCTCTAATATTCAAACTTTTACTGCATGATACTCATGAAACTCCCACATTGTACTTTATTTCACCTTTATGCATTTTTATTCCAAATCAATCCTCGATATTTTGGTTTCCTATATCAATCATATTTAGATAATCCCTAAGCGTCAATCATGTTCTACCCCATAGTCTAACCAACTTACTCAATCCCTAATACTAGATAGCTACCCCTACTACAAGTTTTAAACTTTCCATCCAGTTTTACTTCTTATCTCAAATTTAGGATACACCCTTAATCGAATCTTTTATCGCGCTTATTCAATCACATTTCCGTATGGGTCAATCCTCATAATCATTTATCAATTTACCTCATCCATCAACTACAGAAATATCGGTACTTGTTAGGATACTAACATCGCCAAAACTTAAATGCTCAATATCCTTCTTGTTATTAATCAAAAATTTCCACCAAGAAATTTTATATATGATCTCCTTGATACTCCTATAATCTCAGTCATAGTTGATCTATCTATCAAAGCTATACCCCTATACGAACCATTAATAATAGTAATCCTCACTCCAACTCATCCACTCGCATCCTCAACTCATCCACTTCGTTGTTGTTGACGTGATGTGTCACGACCCGCACCCACTGTGAGGGTACGAGCACGTAACAACGCCCAGCCTACGCCACAGTGTCGGCGGTAGAACGCTGTCCTAGGTTACTATCTAACCAGCAACTCACGCAATATATAATGTACTCATCATGATCAACTCCGAACGGAGGACAAGTATAAGATATTGTAACTCAATCACAGTCTAAGCAAAATAAGATAATCACAGATGAATTAACTAAAAATAGAAGACAACTACTAAAATAATAACAACTCTCAACAATCTCAAATACTGCACAAGTCTCAAATCATCTACATCAAGTTCAACATGAAAAACATATCACGGCTTCTCGTGTCGTGTCGAGGAAGTTCTGACACGAACACGAGATTTACACTGAACTGTGCATACTGTACAGTGGACACTTTGCACGTGTCGTGTCGCACGGACACGCCACGTGGGCATCTCGTGATGACACGAGGAGGTAGCCTACCCTTGGGCAAACACATGGACACGAGCACAAGACGTGTCGTGTCCTGTGTCACGAACACGAGGCACTTGAATACGTGTACGATGCGGTCTGAACACGCGTATCAGTCATGTTTTTTACGACTGATACGGACCTCGTGTCGTGTCCTGGAGTGACATGGACACAGGGCAGGCACTTGGACACGTGCACAACCCCCAGGCACACTTTCTAGTACGAGCATGAGACACGTGTGTGTGTGTCGTTTCCTAGAGTGAGTTGCACGCGTGCACGACGCGGTGACAATTCACTGTGTCCAGATTTACCCGATTTGGGTTTTCCTAAGTTTGACACGTCGTGTCGTGTCAAGATGGACACTCAAGCACCCTAGACACTAGGGGACACTGGGGGACACGTTTACCAACTTAGGGTTTTGGACCTTAGGTCATTTTTGACTCGGGTTTGGGTTTACCCATTGCTCGAGTGCACTGTGCACTGGATTTCTGATTTTTGGTATTTTCCAGTTATTTAAATCCAATTTCAAAATGATTTTTGATGTTATTTCTTTATATAAATATCTGTGTATATAGGGTATATACATAGTGTATGTGTTTGTGTGTGTGTAGGTGGAATTTAGGGGTATATACATGTGTGTACATATGTATATACATATATGTATATATATAGGTGTGTGTATGTGTTATTGTGTGTGTGTGTGGGTCTGGTTTCCAGTTCAGGAAACTAGAAACACCCCCCCATTGTATCAGTATCACTCCATCTCTCTCTCTCTCATTATTTCCCTCTCTCACTATCTATATATGTTATATATGTTATTATATATATGTGTGATTTGTATATATATAGTGTATACATATATTGATATATATATATATATATATATATATATATATATATATATATATATATATATATATATATATATGTAGTAGATAGACTTGTGTATATCTATACATATAGATATGTATATATATGTGACTTTCTAGATATAGGTTTATATGGAAACCTATATAAAATTAGTCTATGGTCTAAGTTACTAGCCTATGGCCATTAGGGGCTAACCCTAATTGACCTAATGACCCATGACCTAACTAGTTGACCCTTGTTTGACTAGAGTTGACCAAAGTCAACCTTAGGTCAAACTTGACCTTGTTGACCTAGATTGAACTTGAATTAACCTAGAATGACTAGTTTGACTAAACCCTAACTAGTTTGACATTGGTTGACCTAACTTTGACTAGTTGACCTAGTTTAACTTTTAGAGTTGACTAGAGTTGACCAAGAGTTGACTTTTGACCAGAGTTGACTTTTGACCAGATTGACCTAGAATTATGTAGTATGCATAGTAAACTTTATTTTTACTATTTAGAATACATTGTGACTTGTGTTGCTCTGATCAGGAGCCAGACACCTCTTCTTAGACAGCATATTCTCTATAGACATTCATACATCAGGCGAGTACATTCTCTGACCGTTTCATACTTGTTCAGGCTTTACTTTCTCGCTCTAGATTACTTTACTTGATGCTGTCACGTTGGTAACACGGATTGGTACTATATGGATCTTTACATGAGATGTTATCCCCCTTGGGAGCATCGAGTACTTCATGTTACGTGTGTTTCACTTTCATCATGTACTCCTATGCTTCCATCATGCATGTGCACTCATGTGATCATGTACTCTCATGTTCACTGAGCCCTCATGTATAACTTCACGTATACTCATTTATGAGCCTCATGTGAAGTAATGTATAATAACGTAACTTGTCTAGATCCTTTTGTATTAATTGGGGAAACGGGGGAGTAGAAGTAGACATGTGAATAATTCCAAAGTAGTATAATTATGTATAAACTCAGTAGTGTAATCATGTATAAATTCTAGCCATTCACATGCCTATCTTGTACTCTATATCACTAGCCAATTACAGTTCTCTATATACAGTAGATATTTCCATTACAAGCTATCTCTTTTACAGCGTATATTTTCTTTCAGCACTTCCTGTATTTTACTCTATTGCCTGTATCGTATTTTCTAACCTGATATGAACTGTGTGAGATGTATTGTGCTCGTTCCTGTCCTGACTGGATCTGTTGAAAATATTATAAAGGATGAGGATGAGGCATGGGTGACTACATATTATGGAGCAGGACTAGATGACACTTGTGTTGAGGACCCTCAGCAGGATCCACCTGCAGCTGAGGATGTTGCCCCAGTAGTCTAGGCTAGTTTAGGTAGATAGTCATTTCATATTATTATTTTGTCTCATATTTTGAGTTGTATTTTGAGATGATGAGATGTATAGACCCTTAGATTTATTTTGTATATTGGGTTGATATTCTGGATGTTATGTTATCCTAGACACTTAAACTTATTTCATCTATTATACTGTTCTCTTTGAGTTACTATCTATCTATCTTTCTTTCTTTCGTTCTTCTACCTTAGATGTGATTGAGACTGTATATTGTTATGTCACCTCCATTCGGAGAGTATATACTGTACAGGTACCTTTTATTGTTAGATGATTAACGTAGGACAGCGTTCTACCGCCGACACTGCGGCGTAGGCTGGACGTACCCATGTCTCGTGTCCTTACTCTAGGGTGCGGGTCGTGACACGTTTTTAGTGGTGGCCCATGCAGGCCGTGTTTATGTGGTGGTATTCGAACTAGAGTATCGCCACAGCCTGCAGTAGGAAATAGAATATAGTTTTGAGGTACTCAATCACATTAGGAAAAAAACTCTTATCTAAATCCCTGCTATCTAAATTCTTGCTAATATTGTTTTTCTTTTGAAATAAACTTTCCCCTTTGACTATATCGTTTCTTCTCCGTATTGATTTACTTGTTGATCTGTCTTCAGGATGGTGGAGACACGATCGCAACGTCTCGGTCCAGGTGACACCACTGAGAGGTTTGCCACCTCTCGTCCAGCTCAGCAGGACCCGGGAACTGTAGCTCCCCTTACTCCAGCTCATGTGGGAGCTTCTGCCACATTTAGGGGTGTACCTCTACTTATTCGGGGGACCATCCCAACTACCCGAGACATGCCTCCCCCGCAGTTTCGTCAGCCACAGTTTCAGCAGTACCAGTCGCAGTTCCAGCCGCCGATGCCATCTGGATTAGTGGATGCTGCACAGATGTTTGCATACTTCCAGCATTTCCTAGAGACGCAGCAGGCCCAATAGCAGCGTCATACGACGGAGTTTACCAGGGGCATAGATAAGGTCCATCAACTGGCTAGAGCGATGGTGGCGAGGTTGGCTGTCCAGCCACAGGAAGGATTAGGATATCCGCGACAGCAGAGGATTCCGGGCATTCAGGACTTCAAGAAGATGAACCCCAGGGACTTCTTGGGGACAGAGGGGATTCTTTATGCTGATGACTGGATTGAGCACATTGAAGAGATCTTCCGACTGGCGGAGATACCTGCCGGACTCCAGATAGAGGCAGCAGCCAGCCAGATGAGGGATCTTGCCCGTACCTGGTATCAGACGGACCCGAGAGTAGACACTCCAGGACAGACATGGGGAGCTTTCAAGGAGCTCTTCAAGGGGAAGTTTTTCCCAGATCAGGCAGTCGATGCCTTGGAGACCCAGTTCGAGAACCTGGTTCAGGGGAACCAGACTGTAGAGGAGTATTCCGGTGAGTTTTGCCGGTTGAGCAGATTTATGGAGGGCCTTAGCGAGACAGCGAAGGTGAGGAGGTTCAGGAAGGGCTTGGTCAAGAAGGTCAAGTCCTTGACCAAGAGTGACAGGAATGCCACTTTTGAGGAGATCCTGGCAGGAGCGATAGCGGCTGAGGATGATCTTGAGCTGAAGCTCAAGAGGGGCCGCGACACTCAGAGAGCTGGCAGCAGTGGAGGACAGGCCAAGAGGCCTCATTTTTAGTACCAGCAGCAGAGGCCATTCCAGCAGTAGAGGCCGTTCCAGCAGGTGCAGCAGCAGCCGAGGCACCAGCAGCAGGCACCCAGACAGCAGGTCGTCAGTTGCACTTTCTGCAAGAAGCAGGGTCATCGATGAAATGACTGCAGAAAGAGGCTTGGCAGGTGTCTACTATGTGGTTCTGGAGACCACCAGCTGAGGGAGTGTCCCATGTCTTCGGGACGACCAGTTCAGGGAGGCGGAGCCAAGGTTCCGGCAGGACAACAGAAGGGACCTTTGCCGACTCAGCAGCAGAGGTTCACCCAGCACCAGCATCAGGCCAGGGGTGGACAACAGGGGCGAGCCTACGCCATGGCAGCAGAGGATGCTGAGGTTACTGGAGAGCTGATAGCAGGTACTATTTTTCTCGACTCTATTCCAGCTTTTGCATTGTTCGATTCTGGGGCTTCCCATAGCTTTGTATCAGTATCTTTTGCGATTAGACATAATGTTATATCTGAATCGTTGCCTAGGACTTGCAAGATCACGACTGGGGGTGGCATTATCCTCGTTCGTGATATTTGTAAGGCACGGAGAGTAGTTTTGGGAGGCCGAGAGTTGGATGTGTGTTTGCTCGTAATGCCACTACCGAAGTACGATATTGTACTCGGTATGGATTGGTTGAGCAGGCACCATGCCAGCATAGATTGCCGCGGGGGTAGAGTTCTGTTTAGAGCGCCAGGAGAGCCAGAGTTCGTATATTCCTGATGGCAGACAGAGCAGACTAGCGAAATTTTCTGTGGAGCTTCAGTTGAGGAGCAGCCAGCTCCATATCAATTGATAGCTGAGTTCATGGACGTATTTCCAGAGGAATTGCCTGGGCTTCCACCAGACAGAGACGTTGAGTTCTCGATAGACTTGGTTCCAGGTACGAAACCAATTTCTCAGCATGTCTATCGAGTAAACAACAGCGAGTTGGTGGAATTGAAGAAGCAGGTGGATGAGTTACAGGACAAGGGCTTCATTCGCTCTAGTTCTTCACCATGGGGCGCACCGGTACTCTTTGTACCAAAGAAGGACGGGTCGGTATAGATGTGTATCGACTACAGGGCACTTAATAGTCTGACGATCAAGAACAGATATCTACTGCCGCGGATAGATGATCTCTTCGATCAGTTGAGCGAAGCTTGGGTATTCTCGAAGATCGATCTGAGGTCATGCTACCACCAGGTAAAGGTGAAGAGGGATGATATTCCGAAGACGGCGTTCAGAACGCGGTACGGCCAGTTCGAGTTTATGGTGATGCCGTTTAGGTTGACTAATGCCCCGACGGTGTTCATAAACTTGATGAATAAGGTGTTCCACCAGTACTTAGATAAGTTCGTGGTGGTATTCATCGACGACATCCTGGTGTACTCGAAGACAAAGGAGGAGCATGAGGAGCACTTGAGATTGGTCCTGGAGACTCTCAGGCAGGAGCAGCTTTACAGCAAGCTCTCGAAGTACGAGTTCTTCCTAGACAGAGTTGACTTCCTGGGTCATATCTTGACTGGAGATGGGATCTCAGTCGACCCAAGGAAGATATTAGCAGTTGAGGCTTGGGCAACACCGACGTCAGTGGCAGAGATCAGGAGCTTCCTAGGATTGGCAGGCTACTACAGGAGGTTCGTCCAGGATTTCTCCCGGGTTGCAGAGCCGTTGTCTAGGCTGACCCAGAAGGACGCAGAGTTTATCTGGTCAGAGGAGTGTCAGGCCGCTTTCGATGAGTTAAAGAAGCGGTTGATGACAGCCCCGATTCTGACATTGCCATCAGGATCAGGCGGGTTCACTATCTACAGTGACGCCTCGGGGAAGGGTTTGGGTTGTGTCTTGCAGCAGCATGGGAAGGTGATTGCCTATGTTTCCAGGCAGCTACGTCTCCATGAGAAAAACTACCCTACCCATGATTTGGAGTTGGCGGCAGTTATCTTTGCTCCGAAGCTGTGGAAACACTATTTGTATGGAGAGCATGTGGAGATATTTACAGACCACAAGAGTTTGAAATACGTGTTTACGCAGAAGGAGCTCAACATGAGGCAGCGCAGGTGGTTGGAGCTGATGAAGGACTTTGATATTCTGCTGCAGTATCACCCAGGGAAGGCCAACGTAGTTGTCGATGCTTTGAGCAGTTATCCGACAGCTATGTGTTTGACGATGGATCGTCACTTGTTAGCTGACTTGGAGAGCCTTGGGATCGAGGTGATTGTGCCGGGAGTGCAGATGCAGATGTGGGGCCTCCAGATTCAGTCGGACTTGATTGATAGGATCAAGTCGGCTCAGTTCGATGACATTTCTCTACGATGCATCAGGGAGCAGGTCAGAGCAGGATTTACGGACGATGAGTTCACTCTTGCAGGGGATGGCGTATTGAGGCACGGTTCCAGACTGTGTGTGCCCAGTGGAGACTTTCGGGAGCAGGTTATGCAGGAGGCCCACCGTTCTCAGTACTCTATACATCTGAGAGCCAACAAGATGTATAGGGATCTGAGAGAGCATGTATGGTGGAGTGGGATGAAGCGCGAGGTAGCACACTTCGTAGCCAGGTGTTTGATCTGTCAGCAGGTAAAGACAGAGAGGCAGAGGCCAGGAGGACTGTTACAGCCATTGCCCATTCCGGAGTGGAAGTGGGAGCACATCACGATGGACTTTGTTTCGGGATTACCGCGTACTCCTGGAGGGAAGGACGCGATTTGGGTCATCGTAGACAGGTTGACCAAATCGGCCCACTTTTTGCCATTCAAAGTGGGTTTGTCTACCGAGAAGCTATCGAAGATGTATATGAGGCAGATAGTCAGACTTCATGGAGTTCCAGTGAGCATTGTATCGGACCGGGACAGCCGTTTTACTTCACATTTCTAGAGGAGCTTGTATATTAGCTTGGGCACTCAGCTCAAGTTTAGTACTGCATACCACCCTCAGACAGACGGACAGTCAGAGCGAACCATTCAGACACTGGAGGACATGCTGTGGACTTGTGTTCTGGACTTTGGAGGATCTTGGGAGAGTCACCTACACTTAGTAGAGTTTGCATACAATAACAGCTTTCAGGCCAGCATTGAGATGTCACCCTTCGAGGCACTGTACGGGCGTAGATGTCGTACACCCTTGTCTTGGGATGATATTAGGGAGCGAGCCTTATTGGGACCTGAGATGGTTGTAGATGCAGCAGAGAAGGTAAAGCTCATCAGAGATCGACTTCGCGTGGCGCAGGACAGACATCGGCACTGGGCCGACAACCACCGCAGACCTTTGGAGTTTGAGGTACAGCTTAGAGATAGGATTAGAATTAGGTTGTCTTGTTTATGTTTTGTTAACCATGTTTGATTATCATAATTAAATTGAGATCTTGTTTGTGATTAGGTTGGAGACCTGGTATTTTTGAGGATATCTCCGACACGTGGTACTATACGTTTTGGTGGAGGTGGGAAGCTTAGCCCGCGTTTCATCGGCCCTTTCGTTATCAGCGGGAGAGTTGGTGACGTGTCTTACAGGCTAGACTTACCACCAGCATTGGAGGGAGTCCACAACGTATTTCATGTGTCACAGTTGAGATGGTACGTGGCTGATCCTAGCCATGTACTTGATCATTCTGAGATCAAGATGGGTCCTACTCTTCGTTATCCAGAGCAGCCTGTTGAGATTCTGGATCGACGGGAGAAGGCATTGAGGAACCAGACGATACCATTGGTTCATGTCACATGGTGGCATCATTCTCCAAGAGAGTCCACTTGGGAACGGGAGGATGAGATACGCGAGCGATACCCTTATCTATTTGTACCTTGAGGTATGATTTTCTATCCTTCTCATCAGTTTCAGTTTCGTCTTTAAATTTCGAGGACAAAATTATTTTAAGGAGGGTAGACTTGTAACACCCACATTTATGAAATTAGGATAATTTTAAAGTTTTGTATTTATAATCATTTATTAAGGATAATTAATGCATGTTATAATTTTAGATGATTTTTGGCTAGTGTAAACCATTTAATTTGTTGATTTGTGAATTGGGGGTTAAACTAGGGAAACCCTAGTTATTCCTTAACCTAGAAGTTTGCCATGACCATGTGAGCCTAGCCATAGGCTTAGAACATCAAATTAGTGATTTTAGCCTAAAAGTGTATTTTGGTAATTTACTAGATTATATTTGGAATTATGTGATTTTTAATATTATTTAATTATTGTTAAGTGTCATGAGAGCCCCTAATCTAGTTTACCCTAATCTAGAGATTAGTTACTAACCTAGAATGCTAAGGCGATAGATATTTACTTTTAGTCAAAGGTTGGAAATATCTTAGAATGCACTTTATTAGATATTTTCCACAAAACCCTCAAAAGATCAATACTTTGGCATGAAAGTCCTTCCCTTCACTTGGAAGCAACCTAGAGGACACCCCTTCCCTCATTTTGGCCGGCCAAGGGCACCCCCCTACCATGCCCCGTTCCTATTTAGTTACCCCATAGTTCATTCAAGTCCCATTTACATGAAATTTACACTTCACAAAACCTTGAAATTTCTATTCCTTCACAAGACCATAACTTTATCAATTTTGATCCTTTTTACCTCTAGTTTCTTGTATTGGGACCCTACTACACTGAGGAATCTGAGGGAGGCTAGCAATCAAAGTTTCACAAGGCTAGGACATCACCAAGAGAAGGAAACACCCCCTATTCTAGGCTTTTCATTGAGTTTCACTCAATAGGTAATACCCTCAAACCTTGTTAATATTGTGTTTTTTCTTCATAAATACATGCATATAGGTCTACCCTAGCTGTGGGTCAAGTTTGGTAAAATTTAGGGTTGGTTTGGTGTCCGTATCGGACACGTATCCTAGGTTATAAAACCTTGTTTGATGAAATGCCCCAAAGGATTGAACCTTGTTATTTTGTAAAACAAATTACATATTCTTGTAGCCCTAGACTAGTAGAACATGTACCCACTTGACTGAGCACAATTTAGATTCTTTTTCGTGTCCAAATCGGACACGAACCCACATTTTTACACTGTGCACAGACACAAAAAAATCCCCTGCTACTCGACCCTATTTTCTCTCTCCTTACGCCACGTGGACACGTGCCATTTGGCACAGAGGTGGGGGCAACCTCTGACATGCCCTCCCTCAAGTATCACGGTTTCTCATGTTGTGTCGAGGAAGTTCTGACACGAATATGAGATTTACACTGAACTGTGCATACTGTACAGTGGACACTTTGTACGTGTCGTATCGCACGGACACGCCACGTAGGCATCTCGTGATGTCACGAGGAGGTAGCCTACCCTTGGGCGAACACATGGACACGAGCACGAGACGTGTCGTGTCCTGTGTTGCGAATACGAGGCACTTGAATACGTGCACGACGTGGTCTGAACACGCATAACAGTCATGTTTTTTACGACTGATACGGACCTCGTGTCGTGTCCTGGAGTGACATGGACACGGGGCAGGCACTTGGACACGTGCACAACTGTAACACCCAGTTTTCCAGATGAGGGTATTTTTGAAATTTTGTAATTATAATTATTATTTAAGGATATTTATTTCATATTATGATTTTTAGTGATTTTAATGATTTTTAGTAGAATTGATTTTGGGCCTATAGTTGACTTTGACTAGTATTTACTAGAAGACTAACCTAGTGACTAACCTAGGTTAAGACCCCTTGGTTAGGTTAAGTAAACTTGGTTTGACCTAATTTAGTGAAGTTTAAGTCATTGGAACTTGTTTGGAAAGATTTGGAGTTGATTTGACTAATATGGCTTATGACTTCATAAGTCATGATTAATGACGTGACTTATAGCCCATAGGCCCACACCATGAACCAAACCTAACCCTAATCAGCCCATAGCAGCCACTATTGATCCTTTCCCCCTATTTAATCCCCTCATAGAATTTAGGGCTAGCCTCCATTGGGATTTGTGCAAGTTTTGGCCGAGTCTCCATCTTTCTAAAATAATAGGAAATCCATTTCAACTCCTTTTTTCTTCAAATCAATTGCATTAGGACCTAATTCTTCTGTTCTTTCTGTTTGTGTAAGAATATTTCAGAGTAGGATCAATTTGTGGGAGTTTTTGAGGCTTGGAGAACCATTCCATTTGAGGCTTTTGTGAGCTTTGCACATCAATAGGTATAATCTATTCTAACCCATAAAATTTCTGTTTAATTACATTTCTAGGATGCCCTTGCCCTAAACTAACTCTAGGAATAGGAATCCCCATAAGTTGTGTCCATTTCGTGTCCTAACAAGACACGTATCAGTGTCATATTTGATGTGTTTGATGTAATACCTCAACCAATATTTTGTTCTAATTTCTGAAATGTTTTTGAATGGAATTTTAGTTCTAGGGCTTGTTTAATGATTTTTTGCTTTTATTTCCTAATTTTGGTGTCGTGTCGTGTCCACACGGGGACACGAACACGCGGGGACTGAAACATATGCTGTGTCCTGCATCACGGGGTCGATAACTTCCGACACAGGACACGTGGACACGCCATTTTTGGCGAGGATGATGAGGCATAGATTGACATCATCCTCCCAAAAGATGGGAGCTTGGGGTTGCGTGTGCGAGGAAAAATCCTCCTCGTACTGGCCGTACTGGCCGCGCGCGCGTTGTGCACGCTTGGGTTTTGGCCACTGACACGCACTTTTATTTCAGACACGGAGACACGGTGCAGGGGCATACACGTGTAGCCCTACACGTGGCGAACACGTGGGCACGATCACGAGTCGTGTCATGCCCTGTGTCGTGTCCTAGAGTGACACGCACGCGTGCACGACGCTGCGTGCTGTGTAGTGTCTATATGTAATTCTAGATGTGGACACGCCGTGTCCGGCTCTAGGGTGACACGAAGGGATTCCTGGGGACACGTGCACGTGTGGGGGATTGTTTACCAACCATTAAATTATATATTTAACTTATTTTTTGATTTTGAATTTGGAATTTCCTATTGAGACTGATACTTAGGTTCTGTTATGAATTCCTGAACCTTTCTTTCTTTTTAACTGAAATGTTAGTTTTTAATTGACCTGTTTAATCCATTGACATGTGTATTAGTAAATACTAGTTAGGATTTGCAAGATTAGATTAGGTTTTGTTATCAATTGATGGATTTTAGATGTTTTTTGAACTGAAATGATATGCACTGTTCACTGAACCTATAACCTGAGAATTAATCCATGTGAACTTTCATGCACTATTTTTTTATTCGATATATAAATGAGTGCATACCTATTTTCCTGATTTAATGTCAACTTATTATTCATATATGTTATGTATTAGTTACTGTTAAATCGGATTTTCATGATTAGATTGGGTTTGCAATAGTGAATTGGAATCTGAACTTTTGATGGGCTATGAACTGTTCTTCCTGAGAACAGTGCACCATTGAGATCACACACACACACGAACTGAAAATTTGATGTTTATTTGTCACATTTTGTTTCACACATATGTGTTAGTTCCTCCTAAGTGGTTTTCCCAAGTTAGAATTGGTTTGGCACTTAGGATTGGATTTTGAATATGGGAATGGGTAGAGGGAATGACTGATACCAGTTTTCCCCGTGTTTTTCTCACTGAAAATTGATTCAGTTTGTTGTGATAAATCATTCCCATGTTGCACTGAATATGTGAGAAGAATGGGGGTTTAGGTTTGAGTAGGAAATAGGTTTTTGTGCTTAATTGATATAAACTTCACTGTCATTGCCATGTTGCACTGTTGCACATCACAATTCCTGAAATGTATTCTGTGTTCATTTAAACTGTTTGATGTAAAATGGCCATATTAATCCATCACCCATGTTAGTTTAGGTAGAATGACTGTTGTAATGGGTGTTGGGACTTAAGTTAACTGATTCCTTGTTTCTTCAAATTCCTGTTTAATGAGATGCATGAAATCCTTGATATCCTAAATTGGTTCCCTCATTTTTTTTCCTTAAACTGATTTTGAGCAAACACGCACAATCCTGAGAACACTAGTGTGTACACATTGATTCCTGAGAATCATTCTCCCTGAACACACACACTGTTTTGATGAAACTGAACTGAGACATTCTAAACACATACAACTGTCATTTAATTTTGATTTCATATTGCCTTCATTCCATGGCCACATTCCTGAGAATTGATCTCAGTTTTCCTGAGAATTTGGGAATGTTCATGTATGTTTTTCAGTCCTCATATCACTCACATAACACACATTGTTTCACACTCTAATGTTCCTATATCTAAGACACTGATTTCCCTGTTATACACACACACACAAAGCTTCCCACATGGTCACATGTACACCTTGACACAAGCACATGTATTTCCCTCCCTATCACTCTATGCACCTATATATATATATATGTGTATATATATGTGTAAATATATATATATATATATATATATATATATATATATATATTTTTTTTTATTTATATATGTGTAAATATATATATATATATATGTGTATATATATGTGTATATATATATGTGTGTATATATATATGTGTATATATATATATTTATATATATACATATATATCTATATGTGATATACATATCTTAATGTATGTATGTATAATGTGTGTAATGTGTAATTGGCCTATGGCTCCTAATAGGTATAAGCCTATAGTGAATATGTGCTTGTTACATAGAAATTGTGTGTGGTTGGCTTGTATGGCCTAGATATGGTGTGTGCTTACTAGGATAGGCTGGTTAGGCCTAGTGAGACTTGACTAGACTAGGATTAACCTAGTTTGACCTAGACAGTTGACCAGGGTTGACCAGAGTTGACTTTAACCTGGATTGGCCTAGAAATCATGTAGATTGCATTGCATCCTTCAATTCTCTTATATTTTACACATTATAGTCCATACTGCTCTATTTAGGACATTGTGACTCCAGTGCAGACATCTGATATTTTATTACTCTTTTTAGAGCAACAGGCGAGTACATTCTCTGATAGTTCTCTCATTTATTTGTCAATTATTGTACTTCAGTTCTAAATAGTTTTATGTGATTCTTACAACACTTATGGATATTTTTGGATTCATGTATGCGACAAACATACCATTAGTCTGGCCTCTATTTCTGGAATCACTACTGGCATCATCTTCTGGAACCACTACTGGCATCACCTACTGGAATCACCCTGGAATCACTCTGGAATCTTTTGCTGGTATCATTATGTTGGCTGGACTTATCCCGATTTCTCGTGTCGTTTTCTGGATTCACTTGTACTTGCTGGGCGGAGAAATATTGGAATAGGCATGTGAACATACCCAAATACTGGAACCACTTCCTTGGAATTATACTGGAATGATAGCCATCTCACACCCGGCCAGGTGTGTGGTGTGCCGTATTACCTATAGCCATTCACATGTCGATCCCGATATTTTAAAACATACTGTTAGAGTATAGGCTGGACTCACCCTGGAACCTTTGATCACCAACTGGACTCACCTTATACCGGACTCATCTTGTAATGGAATCACCTAGTATCATATTCATGTTGTCTGGATTTACTTAGGTTTTGCACTTGTTTACATTACATTCTGGACTTATATCATGTTGCTCTAGTTCAGATAGTTTCTATTTACAGTCCTTATTGCTATGTTTCTTCTCTTGTTTTACTTACCTTACTTTCCTTGCATCTTAACTATTTTTTTATACCATCACCTGTATACAAACTGCCATATTTCATCAATAAAACTGTTTATAACTACTTTATAGTTCTCTTACATTTAATTGGAATTTCTTGATGAGTTGTACTCGTTCTTGTCCTGACTGGACCTGTTAAAATTTTACAGATGATTGCCCTGAGGACACATGCCCTACATATTATGGACCCGGAGACGGGACTACCTTTGGCCCCGACTCTCAGGAGTGATCAGGATTTAGTTTAGTAGACTAGTATCTGTTTCCATGTTGAACTTGTTATAGAAATTTTGAGACTTGTGTATTTGAGATTTGTTGAGAGAGTTGTTATTATTTTAGTAGTTGTTCTTCTATTCTTAGTTTAATTCCTCTGTGTTTATCTTATCGTGCTTAGACTGTAATTGAGTTCAATATCTTATACTTATCCTCCGTTCGGAGTTGATCATGATGAGTACATTATAATTGCGTGAGTTGCTGGTTTGATAGTAACCTAGGATAACGCCCTACCGCCGATACTGCGGCATAGGCTGGGCGTCGTTACGTATTCGTACCCTCACAGTGGGTGCGGGTCGTGACACGTTTTTAGTGGTGGCCCATACAGGTCGAGTTTATGTAGTGGTATTCGAACTAGAGTATCAATACAGCCTGCGATAGGATTAAGAAATTGGTTTAAACGGAGAGGTACTCAATCACAGTTAGGAAAAATTCTGCTTTAATTCATGCCATCTACATATCTTACTGACTTGTCTTCCATGCAATAAACTGTCCTCCTTTGATTTATCGATTCCTGCTCAGTATTGACTTCCTTTTCGATCTGTCTTCAGGATGGTGGAGACACGATCACATCGCTCTGGTATAGTCGCTGGAGAGGGGTCTGCCACCTCTCGTCCATTGCAGCAGGCTGTTGAGATTATAGCACCTTCTGTTCCTGATCAGACAGGAGCTACTGTAGCCATTGGAGGTATGCCTCCACTTATTCAGAGGACGACCCCAGTCATTCCTGAGATGTTCCAGCAGCAGCATCAGCAGCCACCTGCAGGATTGGTTGATGCTGCGCCTATTTTTATTTGTGG
>JANAVB010010255.1:0-58052 GCA_029216955.1 Iris pallida | reverse complement strand
TATATATAGCTATGTAAACTGTAAGAATGGTACTGAAATGATACTTTGCCAGCGTAACTTGTACTTGATCACAAAACCACCAATGTATCAATAGGAGGGACGGCTTCAAATTCATTGATGGCCACCCTCCCTCGCCTATACCCACCCTTGCGACTCCCTTCTTCAATGGATTCAGTTCACTTTCGACGAAGACCGATGCACAAATTGGGAAGATACTGGAATGGGCGCTGCTACGTGGACAGTGGTCTATGACTACAGTCCTGACCCACAGCCACGTGTCGGACCTCTATTGGAAGGGGCCTGACAAAATTTGGGGGTGGGCTCCGGTGTGGTGCAAGGGAGGCAGATGGGGATGGGAATGGGAAGGGGGGTTGACACGTCGGCGCGGGCACGCACGCGGTCACACCCCCCACCCCCACCCCCACCCCGACGGGTTGTTTAGCATCTTCCTAATGGAATATAGATGTACACATGACACGGCGAGTAAAAATACATGTGTGTGGTAAGGCTGCTCACATCATGACCCTCCTCGGACTTTCCGTAAAAATGTAAATGCATGCCTGACCGATACAGAAAAAACCCTGAGCTCAAACCCGACTGTAACCAACCTCCTTCCTCACCCCTCTATCTGCCATCACCCTCCACACCTCCGATTTGCGCCCCCTTACGCCCGTCGAAGCGTACAAATTCGAGAGCAGAACGTACGGGGCCGAGTCCCGCGGCTCCCTATCCACTATCCTCCTCGCCGCGAGCTCGCCGAGCTCCACATCCCCGTCCAATCTGCAGGCACTCAAGAGCGTTTTCCAGACGACCGGACAGGGACGAAACGGCATGTCCTCGATCAGAGCTCTAGCCTCTGCGAGCCTCCCCGCTCGACACAGCGTGTCCACCATGCAGGCGTAGTGCTCCTCGCTCGGAGCGATGCCGTGATCTTCGTACATGGACTCGAACCAACGGCTCGCCTCCGATACCAAACCGGCCTGGCTGCAAGCCGAGAGGACGGCGACGAACGTCACGCCGTTAGGCCTCGCGCCCGAAGATCTCATCTCTCCGAAAACACCCATCGCTTCTTTCCGAGCCCGTGATGGGCTAGCGCGCCGATCGCCGAGTTCCACGTGACCACGTCTCTGTCCCCCGTCCTCCGGAAGATCTCGGACGAGCTGGAGACGTCGCCGCACCTGGCGTACATCGTGATCAGAGAGTTCGCTACCGGCAGGTACGACTCGAGCGCCCTCTTGACGATCCGGGCGTGAAGCTGCGACCCCAGCTTCAGCTCCGCGAGCATGGCGCAGGACATGCATACGCTGCCGAAGGTCATGTGGTTGGCCTCTACTCCGTTCTCGTCCATCCGTCGGTAGAACTCCACCGCTTCTTCAGCAAACCCGTTCTGCGAATAGCCGGAGACCACAGCGTTCCACGAGACCAGGTCCGGTGACGGTGTTTCTTCGAACACCGACAGAGCGTTCTCCACGGTCCCGCAGTTTGAGTACATTGTGATCAGAGAGTTCGTGAGAGCCGTATCGAAGAAGAGCCCCTTCTTTCTGACACGAGCATGTATCTGCTCGCCAACCGATAACTCGTCGAGTCTACCGCATACATCTAGCAACGCAGAGCAAGAAAACTCGTTGAGATCGAGACCCCTTCTCTCCGCCTCTCGCCAAATTCCGAAAGATTTGTCGCACAATCCGTGACGGGAATAACCCATAAGCATATGGTTCCATGCTACAATGTCGGGTTCGTGACGACCTTCGAAGAAAATCCTCTCCATGTCGTCGATCCTTCCGAATTGAGAGTAGAACTGGAGGAGGGAGTTCTTCGTGTGGGGGAACTTCTCAAAGCCTGTCCTTATGACACACCCATGAATCCGCAGCCCCAATTCTGCATCCCCAAGCTTCGAACAACAGTGTATAATCCGCGAATGCGTTACTTCGTCAGCGCCTATCCCCTGCAATCTGGCTTGGAAGAAGACCGCGATAGCGTTTTCGTAGCATCCATGGTTTCTGTACAAACCCAACACCATGTTCAGTGACATAACATCCCGGGCTCCCGTAGCTTCGAATGCAGAAGCTGCGTCGGTCAGACTGTTGCTTCTACAATACATGGCAACACATATTATCAGTCCCGTTGTCGAAGCGCTCTCTCAGTTTAAGTATCAGAACATGAGCTTTCTTGGCATTTTCAAGGACGCCGATGACCGAACAACAGGAGAGGAAGCTTAGGAACGTCGACTCGTTCATCTCGAATCCACTCGACAGCAGCCCTCGGACGAGGCAGAGACCTGCATCTCCCTCGCCATTATACGCAAAGCCACCGATGAGCGAGTTCCACGTAACAATATCCCTCCCTTTCGACCCAAACCAATCGAACAGGTTCGTGGCATCCTCCAACCTATACGATCGCGAATACATTGTGACCAGAGAGTTCACCACGGAGACATCGGTATCGTAACCGAGCTTAACCGCGTACCCGTGAGTCTGGGTTCCGAGATCGATACACTGCACGCTCGCGCACAAGCTCGCCAGGCCAGAAATAGCAAAATGCGTAAGATTCAAGCCCAGGAAGCAAGCGTGTCTCAATAGCCTTGAAGCGTCGTCCAGCATCCCGTGTCGAGAGTACGCTCCCAACAAGATCTCCACCGAGATATCGTCGAGACCGCACATCTCCTCGGACAGCTCGCGCAGGCCGTCGGCGCCGTCGAGATTCGCGTAGCCCTTCAGGAGGGCGTTCCCCACGCAACAGTCGGAGGAGAAGCCGCACCTGAAACTAAGGCAATGAACTTGTAGGAGGGTTCTAGCGAAGCCTCCCGTCGTATCCGCGGCGCAGGAGGCGAGTACCGACGTGAAGGTCGACTGGGTCGGGCGCGTCCCAGCCCGAACCATCTCCCGAAAGAGGAGGAACCCGTCTGCGGGACGGCCTGCGGCGAGAAACCCGGATATCATGGTGTTCCAGGAGACCACATCTCTGCTGAGCATTCCGTCGAACAGCTTCAGAGCGTTGGCGATAGAGCCGCAGGAAGAGTAGCTATGGAGGAGATTGTTCGATACCAGGAGGCCGGGTTCGAGCCCGCCGGACCGGAGAATGGAGGCATGGACCGCCTTTGTGATGGGTAGGGACTTGGTCTCCTTGTAAATTCGGAGGATGGAGAGAATATGAGGGTTTGTTCTTCCATTGGAGAAGAGAGTTTTGGTTGTGGAGGTCTGAACGTTTGTAGGAAGTCTCATAAATTTCAAATTTTTGGAGGGAGATGGGTTGGACTAACGGCTATCAAACTGAAAGTTTAGAGGAAAAAAAAAAAAAAAAACTTTGTCACTGTATTTGGAAGGAAATAAAAAGAGTTTATTTCTCGAAAAGATTATTGCTCTCCAAAATGATAGCTTAATAATGTGAATTTTCCTACTTAAGCTTCCAATATTAGAAAGAGGAAGACATATAATTGTTACCAAATAGGGGTGTTAACAAATCAAGCCATTTTTCCGGCTCGGTCCTCCGAAAAGTTAGTGATCCGAACATTTTGAACTTGTTCATAAATATATTCGTTAGATTAATAAATCTAAATTCGAACTTAGAGATATTAGACTTGCAATCTTACAATCGGTTCATTTTTATTTGTATATTTATATAAATTATCTTACGCCAGTATATTTTCAATTTGTTGTAAAGTTCATACATGCATTTTTAGTTGAATCCATTTTTGTTCACCCACCAAAAGATCCAAAACTATAGTGGATGTTCACCATTTCATTCAAGGATTATCACGTGTCAAATTAGTAGATATTCAGCCTTATACTTGAGCTTCCAATAATTATTTGAGCTGTTATATAATAATATACTACAATCTAGGAGCCTTTCCTTAATAGGGGGCCTTGGGCGGTTGCCAGCCCACCCACCCTCAGGGATGGACCCGTGAATAGAGAGGATAGAGTGTTGGAATTTTATTTGAATTTGGTCATTTGAGTGGCGACAAATGATTTTCCTAAAAAAAAATTATGGCGGTTGTTCTAATTACATGCATATATGTGAACTTTTTTTTTACCAGATAAAGCAGCAAGCATCAGTTCGCATAACCTAAAAAAAAGATATGGATGTGGTATGAAGTACTCTTGTGCGCCTATTTGGCTCGCATGCCCCAGTTATGTTATACGAAATCATTTTAGAGCTAGGTCCGGATAAGAGTCGAAACTTAATTTGAACAACGATGTTCTTCATCATCCTAGCAACAACCAAAACAACTTTCATAGTAGTTTTATTACTAGCAAGTCTCTTGCTTTTTTCTAGCAACTGTACAGCTTACTCTTTTTTTAATGGTTTTCATCAATGTCACCACTCAAGTGGTTATTAGCAAATACTCGTTTCACCACTTCTGTGGCTAAGGGTTCTGCAAAATTTCCACAACAAAGAGTTGAGAAATCCATCGGCTAAGCATAATTCATCATGGAAAAGACACTAGTAAATGTTTCAATGTAACCGACGACCATTATTAGCTTACAGAGTATTATATTTCTCAAGTTTCCATGAAGTAGAACATTCACTGATCAATTATTCAACGAAAACATTATTACACTATCAAGTTATTTCCACCTGTTGTGATTTAACTGAGCAAATGCAAATATACATCACCACCAGAATCTTTTGTTGTATATATTATATCAGTTGATCAACATTCAGCAGTAGAAGGATCCCATGGAAAACCCAACAATTATTATTTACTAGACTCCATTACATCATATTAGCACTACATAAAAACTGACAGCATGCACACACAAAGCATGATTACTCGATTTTTGCAGGTAAATTTACACTTCACCGAAGCGCTGTCCTCAACCAGAAACTAAGTGGCGTTAGATGAACTAGCTTCCGTTTCCATCTTGCACAACTATGTTCAACTCCAAAAGTACACTGCTTTTTCAACTTTTTGAACAAGTATACTTGCTATTCCACAGGCAGAACTGTGATCCTCGTCGTTCAAAACTATATATATAGCTACGGAACTTTACTGTCAAAGAGAACCTAATCTCCATTAAGAGCACCAGAACATCCCATCTGCTTGAAACCAATGCCTCCCTCGAATCAACAGGTCATAAATGAAAGAACATCGTAACCACTCTGATAGAACTTGAGCACCACTGCATGGTTTTCTTCTCATGGTTGTCGATGAAACCCAAAATGACAAGCCTTCAAGCATAACATCACAATAGCTTCCGAAGGGTTGAAGATGTGCCTGATAAGGTTAAGATGAAGGCATTGACATCAGTAATAAGAAGAAGAAAGAAATCAACAAACTACAGAGTTGAGGAATGCTTGGCAAAGCAAAGGCCCTATAAATGTATATCTCTAAGGAAATTGCACAATGCCCAAGCAGCAGGTGTTTATAAAGAAAGGGCACCTTGGAACAATAAAACACACATATATAATGAGTTTCAAAGAATAAAACAGATGAGACCACTAAATAAGTTTTGATCCATTCATGTTCCAGAACATGTGGGTTGTGATAAACAGTATCGATCAGCATTTGGATGGCCCTACCATTTATGTTGTGCAGGCACGGCAAAATGATGCATGTATCCATATCGTGCTCATAGTCGTGTAATACAGGTGAATAAGCCATTACTTATTGTACCAATCCACAAATTGTTTTATCCTGTATCCATCGTTTGTCCTTATCCGTACTTGAGCAAAATAGCGTAGCATTGAGTTTTTGTGGAAGTTTTCTCTAAACTTTATGTAGTCAACTATAAAATAGTATGAACTTTAAAAAAAAAATTATGTTCTTGATTTTCGGGAACCAAACCCCCCCCCCCCCCCCCCCCCCCAACCCCCCAACAAAAAAAAAAAAACAAAAAAGAAGAAAAGAAACTCTGCGAGTGTGAATTATGACCAACAATGAACAAATTATCATAAAATAGTAACTTTTAGCATATAAAAACATTTCCATGGCCGAAAATATAATCCAAAGTTAGGAGGCTATGGACAATTCACCAACATAAGATCTCCTTAAATCAAGTGTAACCTTCCTCTACCGAGTCCACTTTCTTTTACACTCATCTACTCCCTCGCCTCCCTCTCTCCTTGTCATTCGGTCCCTCCTACTTCCACTCGTCCATTGTCATCCCTACTCAAGGTTATAGTGGCGGATGGAGGAAGAAGGTAGTAAGGAAATGATGGTGGCTATGATAAATTGATGGAGTAGAGAGGTCAGACAGCAGATGGAGTAAAGAGGAAAAGTGGTGGTGATGATGGAGGGCATAAACCATGATGGAGGCAACAAATTAAGAGATGAGGAGGTACTGGTGTATGGGGTATGGGGGCTATGGTGGGGAGGTGAGAAAATGGTGATGATGAGGGTAGAAAAAATCATGATGGTTGGTCAAGGAAGGTGATGACAGGTAGAAATAAGCAGATGTAGGACATAAACCATGATGGAGGCAACAAGTTAAGAGATGAGGAGGTACTGGTGTAGGGGGGATGGGGGCTAGGGGGGGAGGTGAGAAAATGGTGATGATGAGGGTAGAAAAAACCATGATGGTTGGTGAAGGAGGGTGATGACAGGAAGAAGTAAGTGGTCTAAAGGAACAGACACTCCAAAATGCTTGATGTGTCCTATCGTGTCCATGAGGTACACATTAGACACAACACAGACTCCAAATACACTAGGACACTAAAAATCATAGTTGTCTCTCTGTCCCCCAATGTGCAGTATTATTTTCGTGCCCACACAACATAGGTGGTGTTGGATAGAAGGGGAGGTAAAAAGGAGTAGGTGGTCATGGGTGGAGTAGAAGGGAGATGGTTAGCAGAGAGAGGTTAGACTGGTGATGGAGGAAAAAAGTAATGGGTTGTAATTCTTGAAAGATAGATATACTTCCTATCTCCTCTTACCATCCAAATATTCTTTGAATCATTTCTACCTTAAACCTTAAAATCCAAATCCAGATATAATTTTCTTTGAACATTAGATAATTTATCGTCTACTCTCAATTTAGGAAACAACAACCGGAACCACTGCATCTATCCCTAGTGTCTTCGGGAAAGAGGAAAAGCATCCTCTCCCAGTCACTGATAGATCAAGAGGTTTTCATTACTCAATCCATGGCTCATTACCAATTAATCAGACTACTTTGTTCAATCAATCAAAATTAAGCGGTAACAATTTCCAATTAACAACCCGATTAATCGGACTGAGCATTGGATTACTCGGCCTATTAATGGCTGACCAATACTTTTTTAGAAACACTTCTCTCAGTAACTAGAAGAACAACAAATGTTTTCAATATGAAAAAGATTCCAGCAAAAGAATTATAGAAAGTAGTAACTGATAATATACACAATAAATACTAATTTTACCTAAGCTGTTTTCTTTAAA
This sequence comes from Iris pallida, assembly GCA_029216955.1. Classification (NCBI taxonomy): domain Eukaryota; kingdom Viridiplantae; phylum Streptophyta; class Magnoliopsida; order Asparagales; family Iridaceae; genus Iris; species Iris pallida. Next base: position 50,692 of record JANAVB010010255.1, on the reverse strand, counting down.
AGTATAGAGAATCATATTATTTAGCATAATTTGGGTATCAAAAACATCCTGATAGGTATACTTTGCATACCCCCTTACAATTAAATCTCTACAAGAGTGATGAGACAAAGTTCTAGACAATGTGGGAATAAGAACATTATGGTTAGGTAATTTGACTGGATCAACCAAGAGCCAAAACCTTATAATTATTTTCAACACAATGTCATCGTGTTGCAGCAGTTAGATTTGTTAAGAACATACATTATTAGGTCCAGTCAAGTATGATAGCTGATTTAAGGTGGTTGTTCAAATAAATTGAGGATAGAACCTTGAAGTCCAAGTCAAGAGTTATAGCTCGTTCCAGTGAGCTCACTGAGGCCGCATGCATAACCAATGTTGAGTTCATTATAACTTTACTCAGGAAGTCCTGTCATAAATTTAGGACCATACTTTATATCAATGGATCCAACTTCACGGGTTATAATCTGGAATAAGTGTATCAAAAGGCACTGAAGACAGATCAGAACGACTTTTCTGCTAAACTAAATACGACTATACGAGAATAGATATCTAATTTTGACATTAATACCTGTTCTTCTCTCTCAAAATAAAATCGAGAATAACATAATGATCATTATTTTAAATCGGTGAATGAATCATCAAGGATATACGACCCTAAATCAAGTCAAATGTTTACCAAAATATTACACTTTCACTGCATGGCATGTGCATTTCTATTTTAGTCACATCTATGCACAACAAGATTCCATAAAGTGTGCAGGCATGAATCAGCCCATTTAGTTAATGCATTTACTCAAAAACAAAGTTGTGTTTAATTTCATACTCGTAGTTTTTCCATACTAGACTAATTAGAGAGTATATTTATCGTTCCCTTCATAAATCTCTGTCCTCTACCATTTAGAGAACCTCGCTTGCTGTGATAGTAAGGTTCATACAGCTTGGAGGATGTGGATTCAAGCAACAGAAACAGCCTCCATAAAAGGGAGTAGGACAGCAATAGCATCTGACCCTCAAAATAATCTGTATCAGCAGAAGTCTCGTTGTACCAAGATGTACTTAATTTAATTGTGTGCAATTTAGGCATTCACATGAAACAATTTGCAAGGCTATCATAGTTACAAAAAAATATTGCTAGTCCATGATACTCACAAATAGGGAAAGATCAGTGATAATTACTGGAAAATTGTAGAAAATATATGTATTTAACAACAACAAAGTAGTGCCAACCTCCAGACACGATATTGATATGCGATGAGAGGCAAACAGTGAAGACACGAGACTTTTAACAACAACAAAGACTTTCTCCGTGAGATATTTGGGGTCGCCGGGTCAGCTTTTTGAATCCTCCTTCCATACAGCTCTGTTAAGGGCCATGTCATATGTAGTCCTAACGGCTGTTAAGGGTCATGTTCATCTAGGCCTATCTATAGTCCTAATGGCTGCATTAACTATCATATTATCGCTGCTCCTAACGGGAGCACCTATTGGTCTGCATTGCACATGTCCGAACCACCTAAGATGGTTATCTCTCATCTCGTCCTCAGTCGGTGTCATCTCTAACTTCTCAATGTTCTCATGAATACACTCATTATTATCTTATCCTTTAACGTTTTGTCACTCATCCATTAGCATTCTCATACCGTTGCACTAGCTAAATAGACATGTTCTTAATTACTAATCATGTCGACATAAAACTCTGCAACCGAAAAATGAATACAAAGCCGAGTTGGTTACATTTTATGAAGCATAGGTACATGTACGGTACATATCTGGTACATCGATACAACAATTTCTAAAAAAATCCATGGTATATTATATATATATATATATAATTATATATATATTATATATGCATGACATAGTAAGTAAAACTAAAAGTCTAAATTTCTTTCATGAATGAATCTTAGTCTGAAAATGATGTCGTTTATATATATATATATATAAAAAAAAAAAAAATATATATATATATATATATTTGCATGACATAGTAAGTAAAACTAAAAGTCTAAATTTCTTTCATGAATGAATCTTAGTCTGAAAATGATGTAGTTCAGTTTAAAAATAAAGAAAGTTTGTTTTCTTAAACAAAAGTACCAAAGCTATATTTTAAAGGATATGGTCATATGACTAGCACTAGAAAGAAAATACAAACTACCAAAGAAGTACCCACGATGTACCCAAAATTAAAATTCAAACATACAAATAAATAAAATTTATGTTTGTCTGAGGTAAGTACCCAAGGAGACCAGTAACCGGTACGGGTAAGCCTTCCTAAACAAAGTACCCGTGCTTCATAGGTTACATTCAAGATACCCACAAGCTTGGTGCCAAAAAAAAAAATATTATACAATGTAATTTAGAATAATAATATAACTGAACTTAATTTCAAGGCCATAAATATACCCAAGGGATGGAAAGAATTTGCTGGTATTGTATCCTATAAAGATGGTAACACAATGCTTAAAGCAAACATAATTTGGAATATGAGTCAAATAAATATAGAATCTTGAAATAGTAGGATATTACAAGTACATCTGTAGTTGGATTACTGACACCAGATTAAGGCATTACTTGTAACTACTAAGGCATCTCACTCAAGCACACCATAACCAAATAGTTCATTGATCCTATCAGTAAAGCATTTGTTTGAATGGTCAACTAATTTAAAGGGAAAGAAAATGACAAGAAGAAGGGGGAAACAGTATACCTTTTAAAAGGAAACTACGAAGCAGAACCTGATTTTTGAATCCATACTTGCCGCTGCAGAGCAGTAGATAGTTAGGGCTAATAACTGCTACTTATGAGAAAAAACACATACCGACACCAAGAAGGCTAGCTTAAAAAGGAACACATATAGAAGCCAAGAAGTAACTGAGAAACAATAAATAGATGATGGCTAACCTCATGGGAACCATGGCCAGAAGGACCTCGCTTAGAAAGCCTCGCCTCAGCTAAACTCATGGAACTATCAACTTCCTTGAAATTAGGTGCAGGTCCACGGCGGCCCACATGCCTAAGTGCTAGACATAAATCAAATGCACTAAATTACATAAAGATATGCTGAAGAAATTAGTAGTTCTTAAAGTGACACTAACCATTCTCTACAGGAGCAGAACTCAATCGTCCGCCACCTCCTGCGCTTCTAATTTCTCCACTTCTACTGAAATTAATCTCCCCATGCCTTGGCTGCATATGATTAGTTGTCATTGCATTACTTCCTAATCCAGTACGGGAATTTGGAAATGTCATACTCTCACTTCCAACTTTAGCCTCCATTACTTGAATGCTATCTGATGAATCTGATGGCACCTGTGCAGACAAGGAAGATGATGAAAGAGGTTCTTCACTGCGATGAGATTCATCCGATCGACGAAATGTGGCCCACACCCAGGTCTTTCTTTATTTCTCCGACGTTTATCGTGCTTATCAGTATTCGATACTGAAACAGGACCATTCAAAGAAACCTTGTCATTGATGTATTTTTTGCCATCATTATCAGAAAAGGATGGAAGAGAACTTCTAGAAGCATAATCCTTCGTGATTGGGCGTGCAATGGGAGGCCGGGGTGGTCGTTCTCCTTCTCCGCATTTGTACTATGCATTTGCTGCTCCGTGTTTGATGCACCCTGACCCCCTTCCTTATGAGTGAGTATGCTTCTTATGATTCTTCTGCTAGCCTCTTCTCGGTGATTCTGATTTGGGAGAGAAACAGGTGAGTTTTTACTGATGATGACATGATATTCTTCTGCTGTGAAAATAATAGAAGCTTAAAATAGTATAGCATAACTCATTCAAGATGAGTACAACAATAATTGCTTACATGAGAATCTTCTCTCTCTTTGCCCTTCAAAATCGTCAGTCTCCTCTTTCCTGTTTCAACAACTGCAGCCGCTCCAGAAATTGTTCCCTTGCTCCCAGTTCCTGCAAAGAGAGTAGATACGTACTAAAACAACAATGACAACAAGAAAGCCCTTATTATTCCAATAGTTTCAGCTTCGATTAACTAATCCAGTTTTCCATTCTGCTCTGTCAAGTGCCACTTTCCATCTAACACTAGCAAGATAATCCTGTTACTGAACATATTATACTAATTTGCATTTAAATACCACGAATGTTCCCGTATTATCACTTAACTACTAAGAACTATTTCTTTGTTTATGAGGATACCATGAACTTTCCCCTATTTTTTGGCTTCGGTTAATTGAATCCATTTTTCTTTCAATCTGCTCTGTCAAGGGCCAGTTTCCCTTTAACATTTGCAAGATAATAGACTGTTACTAAACATATAAGCTAATTTGCATTAAAATACAATTAACTTTCCCCTATTATCACTTTGTTGCCTTACGTTAGTCCATTAGTCAGCCGTTTAACAGTCAGGCACGCAAAACATGTCTAAATTATGACCTAAAGCTAAAAACTTTCACGTCTCTAAAAAAATATCCAAGACCTAGCAGTCGTGTGCTGCCATCCCTGCACTCCACTGCCCCACTGTCTGCTGGCCTATTCTCCCCAACACCCCCCCCCCCCCCCTTCCTGCAGGTCGTACGCCGCAGCATAGGTGGCTGCAGCTGAGTGCAACATCTGCCCTTATGCGTGTGCACGGGTGGGGTGGAGCAAGGGGGTGGCTGGGTGTACATTGCATAATAAAATCAAAAATCTATACTACTATATAATGAGAAAAGTTGAGCTTCACCGTGAAACTTTTCTTTCCAAATAAACCCTTGCATATGTTTATTAATTAAACTTATTTATTAAAGTTAATAAGGACAGCTAGGTAATTACGGAAGGTATTTTTTGATCTTCCTAAATAGTCTTGCATGATATGTTAATATAATAATAAATGTAAAATAATTATGATAGTTGGCTTTAGTCTTTCGAAGTAGTCTTAATAAAGATTGGAATAATTATAACAATTTTCTAATAATAATCTATAAAAACGTGCAACGCACGTGCCTATATACTAGTATCTTATAAGACGGCAAAGAAGTAATAGTTCAGTGGTTAATAATTATGTAGTTGGTAGTGTTGGTCTCAGGTTCGACTCTGATGATTTTGATTAATATTTTTAGTAAAAATACTTTTTTATGTTTTATGTTCAAGTCAGTTGAATGTAAGTTTCCATGAGTTGCCTTTATTTTCAATAAAGCAGTTTTCAATCTAATTAGATCCTGTTTTATTAAATTGTCTACTATTATAAAAATACTTTACACTCTAATTCAACTTTCACTTATAAAAACTTTTTTATTATTATTGTCATAGTTTTATTTGCACCAACCACCCCCCCCCCCCCAAAAAAAAACAAAAATTTGAACTAGGTAACATTTCAATTCCAATAATGGTTATTTTCCCTGTGAACGCACATTACTTTTAGGGATATTTTAGCAAATGCCCCCATTACAAATATAGAAACTAGCATATACCCCCACTTAGTTAAAAAAATTAGCAAATGTTCCCATTCCTTTGTATACAACATTTTAAATTTAAGATATACCCCCACTATTAACCAAAACTTTGATTGTTTTACTCATAATGGGGCATTTGTTAGTTTTTTTAAAATAAGTCGGGGTATATGCTAGTTTGTATATTATAGTGGCGGCATTTGCTAAAATATCCCTTTTACGACAACGGAAGCATGCACTTGAAGGCAGCATGGGCATAAATTTATTTTCATATTATTAACTATTTAAAAGTATGTAGAGAATTACTTGGCACTAGGCTTGGCGCTTGCATCTTGGAGGATGCACATTCGAGTCGCGGAAACCACCTCTACAAACATTGGGGTAAGTTTAATTACATCTTGACCCTACCCAAAATGTATTAGTTGGTGCCTCATGGCCTCGAGTCCCATATCCTTTTGTAACTATTTAGAAATGTTAATCAACACACATTATAACAGTCTTTCGTTCTAGCATAGGCTGAAACTGGTAAGTAACAGCATGTTTCTTTTGGTTTTGATGGTCATTGACTTGAGACTGGGCCAATATGTCCATCTCACATAGTAACTTTAAAATGTTTTAAAGAGGGCCCATAATTGTGTGATATTATAACTTGTATGTGTAAAAACATACAGCAATCTAGTTTCCATATTTAAAATGAATAGATTTTGAATCCTCTTTCTGAACTAGGAGTACCAGAGCAAGATACATTATATGAAATTTAACAAAATTTAAAATGTGAACTCTGGAAAAGTGACCAACAACAATACCAAGTCCGAGTTTTGAGAGGCTAACTGTAAATGTACTGCAAACATTTTAGTAAAAAGTCAAAATTATAACGTTATGTTATAGTTACAGTAAAACCCGTCATAAAACATATGAGACCGGATGATATGACCAGATCTTCTGCCGAAATAAAACTGGAAGTGGGCACTAAGTGTTCCTGTCTTGGCTAGACCAGACATTTGCTGCCTGAAATAAAAGTAGCAACATGAATATCGAACTATATAAATTATCCATAAACCATGTTCAAACACCAACCTTCCATAAATATTCTAAACAATGATATACTGATTGGACATCATTTAGCGTGAGATCAAAACGAGATGAAAACACCAAAAAAAACAAAGAGGGGTATATGCTATACCTAAACCTAACCATGTTTCAAATGAAATCCAAATATTTTCAAAATATTAATGGATGACAAAAATAAAGGACCAAATTAGATGCTAGATTTTCAAACCATTATAATATATGCATTGGTGATTAAGATTGATTTTGCAGGTCCATAAGTGGAATATGGCTAGATTAGTTGGCAGGTCAAAACAAGATCAATACTTCACCTGTACAGGTGCACTCTCTACTAATTGCTTTTCAAGGAATCCAAAAAATCCAGCAATGCCTATATGTGTGTGTGACCCTGCCGTGGAAATTAACAAACTTAAAAAAAGTAGTGTGTGCATACCAGGTTCACCTTCTAGCACAGGTTTAGCAGGAAGTAGCTGTTCTTTCCTCGACACTAGTACATAAGTTGACTTATCCTTTCCACTTCCATTTTTTGTACTGTCCCTCGTAACATACTGCACATGAAACCAACATACTAACACAAGTGATAATCTCATACATACATAATGACATCATTACTTGAGTAGGAAGAATCGTCAGTGTCAGTGTTCAATCATAAGTTTCACTGTAGTTGTACAAGAGACCTGGTTTGGAGACTGTCCAGTGAGAAGCTACCCTGTAGCTCCTAAAAGGTAAAAAAAAGGGAAGAAATTAAGATTTTAGGTTGGTGACTAAAGTCAAGATCTTGCTGTCAGGCACAGGCCCCAAGATAACCGTTCTATCAGCAAGGCATGGAACCTTTTTCCTTATAATCCTAGGCCAAAAGCAAATACCTATAGATATAGTCAATGCAACATATAATACAACCCAACCATGAAAGTAAATTTAGTTTTTAACTTCAGTGGACAAAACAAAATGTGCCTGGCTTAGTATGAGTGTGCATATAGCAAACTTTACAAACAGTGGCTAACTAATAACGAAATAGGCATAATGAGGAAGGAGGGCACAGGTTAGATATGATAAGGCCAGAGAAGATCATTCTCGCCCTAAATATACTGCAATGTTCTTGTCATGCTCTTCATTCACCCCATCAACCAACAAATATTTGCAAAATCAGACAGCATAATTCACAAAAGAGCATGCACATTACACAAATAGACCAGCTGGTATTCCACTATGTATATCGAGTTATCTTATACACCAAATCAATTTCATTAATGAAGTCAATGAGGTCAGAATACATAGCAATAGCTTGTCCAGCAAATCATTTCTAGGGGGTATAAGTCAAATCCCTTCCAATCACTTAGCCAGAGAAGTTCAAGTAGCATAGCACAAACCTCATGAAACAGGATGGATGAAAAGCTACAGCGGAAACTGAAATAAGAAGGTAATATTGAACTCTGAATCCAAATTGATTAAGAACAATACGACAAGGCAAAGCTTTAAGGTCTCAGCCAAAGTGTGTTGCACCTTGCTTTTAGTTGAAGCAAATCTGAAACCTAGTGGCACAAAAGATTGGTCTGGCTGAAAATTCCAGCATAATTAGATTGTATCAAATTTATTCATTATATATGATACCAACTACTATGGTATGTAGATCAAGGTCCAAAAAAAATCAGTTTTGGTGTTGGATTTCAAGCCATTCCTATGACGATCAATTTCGGCTGTTTACGGGGATTTGGATGGTTTTGAATCGGTTGGTTTCAGTAGTTTTGGGCGGGCAGCTTTGGACCCTCCAATTCAAGTCAAAAGACTCAAAACTGTCAAAACGTATCGATTTTTGGCTGATACATAAAAAGCTTGATGTAGACATACCCTTAATTTTATCTCTCGCGTCATTTTCAGCCATAAGTTCGCCATATCCATCAAATTTTAACAACTTATAAAAATGCCCTTTTGTTATGTAGAAGTATGGAGAGAAACTTAATCTAAGGGTTTTAAATTAGTAGGAAAAAAACAGAATATATGAAATACAACTCAACAAAAAATTGATGCAGGCAGCAGAAGTACATATAGATGGACAAGAGAAACATGGGTGTGATAGATTTTGGTATTATGATCAATGATTCATCGTCAGGGAGAAATTCAGAATGATAGCAAGCGTAGAATAAAAACATGATAGTCGAAATGGACGATTGCTTCTGCTTTTGGATTACTTTGTCATAGAAATATAACTTTGAAGTGAAAGGAAAATTACATATGACACTTGGAGGACCATGCGACCAGGCATGATTTATGGATCAGAGTGTCGGACAATTAATAAATAAACAAAATATAAGAAAATTAGTGTAGTAGAAATGACAAAGGAAAGAAGGATGTATGGAATAAGAATTGAATGTATTTGTAGGAAGTAAGAGGTGACACCAATAGATAGTTCTCGTAAAGAGTGAGAAGATAGTAGTTAAAAGGAGCCTTTAGGACTAGAGGTAGGTTGAAACTAACATGGATTGAAGTTTTAACGAATAATATGACTTTGTTTAGTTTTACAGAGGAAATGGCCCTTACCATAACTGAATCGAAAAAAAAGATTCAAATAGCTGACCCAAATAACTGAATGGATATCTCAGAACACGCCGACCCGGAACTTTGGGATTAAGCATTGTTGTTGCTGCTGCTGTTTTTGTTGTTGTTGTTGTTGTTATAAAATGACCAAAAATATCTCAGAATACAAAAGATCGTGCAGCAGCCAGCAGGTTTACCTACATCATTTAGTAGCTTGTCCACTTTATAAGGGAAAAAAGAAAAGGTATAATCTACTTTGACAATTTGATAAGCAAGCAATAAACTAAAAGTAAACATTAAAGACCCAAGAGATGTTGATATTAAACAAGTCTAGTTAAAAACTAGTCTCGCAAGAACATACCATGACATTGGGGCCCCTTCTTTTCTCGGTACTTCGTTTCGGTGAAGGGCCAGAACTGTTAGAAACTACTTCAGCCCTTCTGCTAAGTTTCCCATTGCCAGCGGCTCTCTGTCATGTCATCCGAAAATATAATCATAATGCCCACAAAAAATTCCAACGCAGTCAACGAACATTGCAGAACATAGAGAACTATAGAAATACAAGCAGCATAACTAGGAGAAAAGAAAAACTATAGTTAGGGTGATATAGAGAGTAAGAACAGAATGTGTTGTTCACACTTCACACAAGGAGAGAAACTAACAAACTTGTTAGTCGTTAGTTGAGTATATTCAAGATGACACTAAAATAACCGAAAAGGGCTATAAAGCGTCACTGAAATACTGCAAGAATTTATTTTACCCACTTGTTTAGTTCGAGGGCAATACCATGATTAGTTTCAGATACCAAGCTCTGATAAAGCAGTAGGCATTGGTGGAGGAAGAGGAGATGATGGCTAATCCTAATTTGGTGCAGACAAGTAACTTGTAGGGGATAACCAACATACTCTCTAAATGAGGGTTTCTTGTTACTTATAAGAACGCTAAGACACAAATATGGTAATAAGTACTTGATAGGAAACTCAAAACAAAGACTCATAGAATACAACTAAACTCGTACCATATTGACTTTCCATCTTAAGTCTATGAGTCCATTCATATGAAAGATGGGCACCTGATTCAATCAAAAAAAATATAGAAGAAATCTTTGACAAACTCTAAAATACCTAAATAAACTACTGATCCAGTAGAACCTCTAATTTAATATCCGATAAATTAACAACCTTGGTTAAACAATATGTTTGACCAACCACAACTCAGAATGTTCTAAATTTATAAGATAATACACTATAAAAATCATGTACGGTCCCACATAATATATAACTTTTTTTAATATACATAGTGCTTATGATTCGACTGAGGCCTTCCTAAGATATGATTCAATCTTTGTTTCTTCTTGAAATTGATGTCATCTTAGGTTTCATCTCCAACTTTTCTTAACATAATAAGGAGTGCTTGAAGTGCTGATCAGATGGGTAATGGTGATGTGTATGTCATCCTCATCCTTCAATTTGGGACTTGGAAGCACGGACACACAAAAATTGGCAGTGCCAGGACCGTCTTACATGAGCCAAACACGGGACAATACACAAACACTCCAAAATAAATATGGACACACCAGAATCAGTAACATGACCTTCGTATCCATGTCCATGCAAGATTATTTTTTTGGAAAAGATATATAACAACAGTTCAAGTTACTGCCAAACACCAAAGACTGCCTAGCAGACAAATATAGGCTAATAAGCATCCTTGCAACATACACAAAATTAAAAAAGATAGCATCAAGATAAAGTTTACAAGCTAGAGCAATTTACAGAATATACCTGGGACCTCCTCGCAGCTCTTTTTTGTCGAATAAATTCCATCAAGGGTGTCACCACAAAAGCCTCCTTTATTGCACCTATAGCACAAATTAAGCAAATATTGGTGTGTCAAATTATTATGATGTTAATACACATACATCATGGTAAACTCTAAATGTTTCTTTTACTACAACACAATGAGTTCCTGTGCAAAAATAATGTTACAACTAACCAGCACTTTCAGCTTCTCTCCTCTCTAGCTGAATTTCAGCACTTGGAAGATTCTCAACGGGCCTTTGAAATAAGCTCAAGAAACTCCAAATATTCGGGATCTAAATATTCATCAAAGAACTGCTTATGATTAAGACAGAAAAATCTAGCATATATGAGTCCTTCGGCAAAAAAATAAAATAGAACTTAACTAAGAGGCGTCCAGTGATGATTAATAGTGCATATAATTAACATACCCTTTAATATAGTCCCTTCCCGCCCATCTTTCTTGGACCGTACCTCCGGCACACATTGTGACGGTGCATATTCTACCACAGCCTTAAACTGTGCACCTGAGGAAGCATTGTTGAAAGTACTATCACTAAAAGAATTATTTTCAAACTTTCCACCTTTGAATCAGGTCAAGGAGAATCATCAAACAGTAAATAGCACACATTTCCAATAAACTTACTTTAGGATATCAAACCTACAGATTTCAAATCTCACTGGGATATAGTTAGCCAAGATTGCAAGTTTATGCATGCATATGCATAAAGATATGTATAAAGATATGTTATATGGATCTAAAGATAAAGTCAAATAGCATAATACATATATAACATGATAGAGTAGATACTAAAAGAGTGCCAGATGTCACAAGGTCCTCCCATCCCACTAACACAAGGTTTGGGGAGGGTCAAGACATACATATCCTTACCCCCATTTATGTAGAAGAAATCTGATTTCCAGGATAGAATCCATGTCAATACCCAAAAAAAAGGAATTGTTCGCAAAAAAAAAATGAAAGAAAAAACAAAGCAGAAATAGCCAATTTAGAGGGGCACTTTTGCAGTGAATTTCCATATACTTTTTTTTGTTATTTATTTTATTTTATCACTTGTTAATTTAAGCATCATTATCATGAGCACAATCAATACAAGAGTCACAATATCAACAATTTTTATTACCAAAAGTGAAGTTTTATTTGTACCAGCTTCATTAGATATTGCGGCCTACAATTAGCCTCGTGTCATGAGAACACCGTATTTCCAAGCCTGCCTAGCATAAAGCCGTCCCCTTTTTCATTCATATACGACACTTTCCAAAGTGAGATGATTCCTTCTACTACTGGAAAATGCCTCTTTCCAGATTGATAGGGTACCTTCTACTACTGAAATACCTACCGCACAAAACACTGGATCCAGGAGTATTTTCAGAACAAACCCTTGGAGATAACTGTGTTCTTTGACAATAGTATCGATTAGGTTAGTAAATGCAACAATGAAACTTTGGCCTTAGCTTTCAGAATCTAGTCTTGAAGAAATAATTGACTGCAAAAACATAGCTTGTACATGTTGAAGGTAGTATTATGGAAGGTACGGGTTGGACATTCAGCATTCTGCTCAAGTGATATTAATATTTCAAATAGTATGAGATTAAGCATTTACTCTGTAACATTCAATCATTTTTCCATAACAGTCAATCACCTATTCTACTAAATAACTGTCTTCAGAATATGCAGCACTTGCCAAACAAGTAGGCAACAAAGACAAACGTAAGAAGCTAATCTTCTCCATGAAAATAAAGCAAATATTAACTTTCTAAAGAGTTTGGCCATACACAACTGTTTCCATTCAATATCTATATGCATATCCACAGGTGTCATATGATTAATTATTTTTAATAACTTGTCACTAACTCACCTCTCATGTTTCTTAAACAACAATGAGAGTTTATATTTATCTTGCAGTTTCAACTAACCTAGTGATTTTTATATGACGCATAATTATTAGTCATGTCTTTTCCTGTAAAATGGAGAAGCACAACTCAAATTTTGAGGACCAATCTGAAACTTTACTCTCGGCAGTTAACTGAACATTTATACTCTTAGCGAGTAAAAATTCTAGCTGACACAATTATGACATAGAAGCCTCAAAATTAGGACTTGCCAGGACTATGGGCTGATAACTGATAATGGACCTTAGTTTACAGAGGTGACATTGTTTATTTACATGCAACAAAGGAGACACCTGAGTAGTTCCTTGCACTATTGGGAGAAGTGTAATGAGAAGTGGAATTGATTTGTTGAAGGAAATTCATCACGAAGGAACATATAGTTCAATTAGACTTATGGCTACCATTTGAGAATGTCTGACATTTGACTAAACAATTATGCATGTTCGAGCCAACCTGCATTTGCGACTTATAAAAGTAAACTTCAACAACAGAGCCACTCCACGTATGCGCACGAGCACTGGGGTTCATATGTTCCATTAAGGAGAATTCGAAAAGACACACGAGAAACATCACGACAGGCCTAACCAACGGTCCACAATTCGAGTTTCAGATCCTTCAGCCATTTCCATCTAAATTACTTATCTAATCCGTTAAAAGAACTTCATAAATACCTTAACTGTACTGAAACCCGAGGAAGTTGGTATTCATTGCTGATCACTTGGTTGTCTTATTAATTAAGAGAAAGAAGACTATAAGAGAGTCATTATGATAGTTATAGTCATCACAATTGGTTTAATGGTGGTGAGTGTCATTTGATATAACACTTAGTGTTATATGATTGGATTATGATAATTGATAACACTTGGTGTTATATGATTGGATTATGATAACACTTACGGTGTGTTTGATTGCAAGATGGAAAACACGTGGAAAGAAATTAATTCCACGGAATTATTTTACTAGGAAAAAAATTTCATGGAAAAAAATCCCATGGAATTAATTTGGGTGTTTGATTGTCGTTATTTTCCATGGAAAATAGTTATTTTCCATGGAAATTGATATTTTCCTATGGGCTGGGCCAGTTTTATTTTCCACCATTTTGGAGGAAAGTATGAAAAATGATAGATTTTTGGAAAATAATTCAATGGAAAATATACGCTAAACGCTACAATCGCTGGAATTTTTGTGATGGAAAAAAAAGCTCAATCAAACACAGCCTTAGTGTTATATGATTGGATTATGATAAGATGGTTACTTTATTACATTTTCCAAGTTAAGATATAAACCGCTTTTCCTTCTCAAGTATAGTCTGCGGTTGATATCCTCAATGATTACAATGAGAATCTAACAATCAAAAAGAGATAAAATGGACCAACAATTACCTTTCTCATTTACAAATGTGTGCCCGTTGAAATAATCAGCAAACTCAAGTACATCTTCTGGCCTTTTAAGATCAACGTAAGCGCGAGAACACCTCTGATTCTTCTGGCTGCCACATTTACAAAAAAACATACCACACATATATAATCAGACGATACTCCATCAATTAATCATCTCGTGATTGCATTACAACCTAATACGTAAATCAGCTTAATTTCCTTGTTGGTATCATGTTTATAGCAAAGTTTTAAGTATCGGCCAAAACCGACACCATTTCGACCATTTTGGACCGGCATTGGAGGGTTCGGAACCGTCGAAACTACTGGAACTGATTGGTTACAATCTCCAAACCACCGATACCCTCAAAAACTGCTGAAACCAATAGCGAAACCGAGTTTTTGACCTCTGATTATTAAAACCTCACAAAGTTATTTAAACCCTTAGAGAAGGCACAAAAAAACAATGTCAAATATATTAAAGGCCCAATAAGCATGCTTCTATTTAGTGAAAATGGACACAAACTCACTAGCAATGTCTAATAATAAACAATACGTGTCCGGCAAGACGCAACATGGACATGGTACTTAACCATCAACTAAATTACGCCGATAAAACTAAATATACAGTGACAAACAGAAAAAGTTCATTTTTTTTTTCCCCACAAAAAAGAAGAACGAGACAAGTAAAACCCTAAAAAGCCCAAATCGAACCTGGTCTTCCCTTGGCAGAAGCGGGCCCAGTTGTAGCGGCCGGAAAACCTCCCGTCAATCTGCTCCATCAGCGCCGACTCGGCGATAGCCGGCGGCAGGTGCCGCATCACGACCTTCGTCCGGCCAAGCGGATCCTTCATATGCGGCGGAGAGAGAGAGATTGCCAAACCCTAGAAAAATGAATCTTCGCCACGGGAATCGAAATCACAACCTGGAAATATGGGGTTTCTGAAGAATTCGAAGTCACTCCTCCGTGAATTTCTACGGTTATGGGTTTTGCAATCTGGTGGGGGCAATTCTAGGGTTAGGGTTTTGTTCGATTTGGGATAAATCAAATCAGTGAGAAAGAGAACGGAGAAATTGGGGGATAATTGAAGTAAAGGAGAGAGAATTAAAGAACCGGAGTCGGAAGAACTAAAGCCGGTCAGAACCGCTTTCCGAGTTTGGGCCGGGCCGCGCCGCATGTTACAGTTGTTAGGGCCTACTATCTAAATAAAATAAGTAAGATATTCTCTATCTTATCTCTCTATATATACTAGCACATGAGCACGTGCCTTGCACGTATTTTAATATTCTTTTAGTTAATTTAGGAAAACTCTTTAGGAAGATCAAGGGGTAGTCTTCATAATTATTAAGTTGTCCTTATTAAAATTAATGAACCATTTTTAATTAGTATAGACATGTAAGGATATTTTTGGAATTCAAAAGTTTCACCATCAAGTTTTCCTATTATATAGTAGAATAGATTACTCATGGTTTTTTCTAAGGGCACCACCCTTTTTGCTAGGGGCTAGCCAAAAAATGTTTCAAAATATTACAAGTTTGCCATCAATTTTTTTTACTTGGGGCTAGCCCAAACAAAGGTATAAATATCAACTTTTGTTTTCTTTTTCTCTATCCCTCTACTCTTTTCTTTTCTCCCTCAACTCTTTTCTTCTCTCCCTCAACTCTAGGTCAAAGAATTTAACCCCAAGTTTTTTCCCAACCTATATTTTTTTCTAAATTTTTCTCTCAACTCTAGGTCATTGAATTTTATTCCAAATTTTTTCCTCAACTCTAGGTCATTGACTTCTCCCATTTATTGGTAAGTCATCGAATTAATATATGTTTAATATTTTAAACATGAATTTCACATATAAAAAGTTGAATTATGTGTTTAATGTAGAAAAATATTGAACATGGAACAACTGGGATCTTCAAATGTTGTATACTCTCTTCCCGCCACGTCCGAAGAACACTTTGATGCATCGGAAGCCCTCTTGGTAACTAAATTTTAACTTTTCATCGGATGAAAAATTGGGTTGTGACACAGAGGACTGTCACCTCTCTAGCAGTCCCGATCATAGATTAGGACTGTCAGAGAGGTGGCAGTCCTTCACATATGTAGGACTGCTAGGGGCCTGACAGTCCTACATATGAGAAGGACTGCCACCTCTCTGGCAGTCCTAATCTATGAAACCTATTTGCTTTATGATGTTGTCTAATTGTATTAACTTTTAAGTTCTATTGTAGGACTTGAGATCTTCCGATTTTGCGGTACCTGCTCCAATTGCAGTCAATGTAGCCCATTTATTCTGGACCGATCTTTGTTTTGAATCAAGCAAGGGTGCGGTACATTGGTGTCGAGAAGTTGGACGGGAAAACAACATAGTTCTGGTGATATCCAGATCGGCCCGAAATCGCCCGGGACGACAAAGTGTGGTGGTTGGCTGGGAAAGAGGTTGTGTGTTCAGAACGCACAAGAAAAACACAGTTATCCAAAGTAAAGTTCCAAAAAAAATGTTGGAATGAAAAAATGTGGTTGTCCATTCACAATACATATTAAAACGAACAAGAATGGAAATGGACAGTAGAAGTGAAGAATGGAACCCACAACCATGAGATTGTCGAGACACTATTGGGTCATCCGTATGTCGGACGGTTGAACAATACGTAGAAGAAGATAGTCGAAGACTTGTCCACCTCCGGAGTTGCAACGAGACAAATATATTCCGTCATACGACATGAAGATGAGAAGAACAAGTCTACAATGAAGTCAATATACAACGTCCTATCTTCTTCGAACGTTGTCCGGACGAAATCAAGAATAGGGATGCAAGAAATGCTCAAGTTGCTTGCCGATAATCATTATGTTGAGTTCCATAGAAGACATCCCCAGAGTAATGAAGTAATTTTAATCTTTTGGGCTCATCCCGATTGCACAAGTTTGGCCAGGTCTTTTGCCGATGTATTAGTCCTTGATTGCACGTACAAGACCAATAAGTTCAAGATGCCTCTCTTTCATGTTGTCGGGTTCACCTCTACTTGAAAAACATTTACAGTGGCATTTTGCTTCATGAAGAGTGAGAAACTTGAAGAGTACACATGGGCGTTGGAGAAACTAAAAATACTTTACACCGATCATACAGAGCCGTCAGTTTTTGTTACCGACAGAGAGTATGCCCTAATTAATGCTATTCGTATTGTTTTTTTTCTCAAGCGGATACATTGCTATGCACTTGGCATGTCAATCGTAATATTCAAGCCCAATGTAAGTTGAAGTTTCGGAAGGAGGATGGTAAAATTGACATACAAATTTTTGACGAATTCTACAATGATTGGAATTGTGTGTGGCGAGCCTCTACGATTGTCAGTTACGACGCCGCATGGTACTTGTTCAAGCAAAAGTGGGAGACGAGGGAGCCGGCATGCATTTCTTACATCAAAGATACATGGCTTGAACCGCACAAAGAATAATTCGTCTTAGCATGGTCGAATGTGGTGAAGCATTACGGCACGACAACTACCAACCGTGTCGAAGGAGCACACTCTTTATTGAAGAGACACCTAAAATCATCTCTCATCAACTTTGTCTCTATTTGGCAAGCTATACATTTATCAGTAGACCGGACGGTGAATGAAATTAAGGCATCATTTGAGATGAGTTTGAATATAGTCAAGCATGAGCATAGAAAGAAAGTACTCTTAGATGCTTTAATGCGCGCGGTATCTCACAAGGCGTTGGCATTAATAGTTGATGAGATTGAAAGGTCAAAGTTTGTCGGGTTTGATCCTGAGGTTTGCGGGTATGTATATCGACATACACTGGGCCTCCCTTGTGCACATCAGATTAATGAATATCGTCGTGAATCCATTCCTATTCCAGTAGATGCTGTCGATCAACGTTGGAGGCAATTGTCTATGATGCCCCTGCTGAAGATGGACGATGATTTCTTCTCTTTGCCACAAGTGAAACTTCTCCACGCAAGGTGGTGTGCCTCAGTAGGAGCGGAACGGATGTCCATTGAGCTTAAAATCCAAGAAATTGCATGTCTGATGACTACTAGAATGTATGAGCCGTCCATTGTTTCCAATCCTAAAGGCAGGCCTCAAACAAGATTGACTAGTTTACAGAAGAGAAGGCTTGAGTCGACTAAGAGAGATCCATCATCCTTTGAGCATGTTGATCGAAGCTTACAGCAACCTTCGCCTGCACGGAAGCACAAGCTTGCCGTTCGCCGAAAAATAGAGAAAATGGACCTCCCAAGAGAAGATATCGTTGCAAGCCAAACAACGAGTTTGTATATTGACAAATTTCAACCTGAGCTTCGCAGTTACATTTGGTCTATTGTCGATGTCTCCGGTGATGGCCATTGTGGATTTCATGTGCTTGCAAGACATCTTGGTTATGATGACAAAGATGGATGGAGACGGGTGAGGCAGGAGCTGTACGAGGAGTTAGAGACTCGTCTTCCATTCTACTCCCGCATCCTAAGCGAAGAAACGGTTGCAAGTTTGTTGTTAAGTATCCCTTGCACCGACAGTGTTACCGGGAAAGACCACTACATGTCAGTCCCGTATGCCGGCTATTTATTTGCTAATAGGTACATGATACATGTTGTACTTATCTCGTCGGATATTAGCAATACATTCTTTCCGATGTGCGCTCCTCCGACGGACTACGGACATTCTAACCTATGTACTATAGGTCTAATCGGGGATCACTTTGTTATACTAAAGATGATCGCTCATTCTCCGATTCCTCCACCTTCAATAGTTTGGTACAAAAGAGCACCGGTCGAAGCCATCGCTTGGACCACACCTTTCATTGATCAGATCAACCATTGTAAGAAGTTGTTGAAGTTTGAGAAGCCAAGAGACTTACCTGCTGACCACTACGACGTCGAAATCGACTAAGTATGAATATATTTACAGTTTGACATTTTGTATATGGAGGACCATTTTTGTATACAGTGAAATATGAAGTCCACTAATCTATATGGAGTAAATTTTGTATACAGTGAAATATGAAGTTCAGTATGTGTATGTTATATGTGTTTACATGTGTACTATCTGTGTTATATGTGTCTACATGTGTGCTATCTGAGTTATATGTGTTTACATGTGTGCTATCTGTGTTATATGTGTTTACATGTGTGCAAGTATGTGTGGCAAAATATACCAATTTGTTAAAGTATTCGATCCAGTATCAGGACTGCCACCCCCCCGGCAGTCCTACATTCAATTAGGACTGCCAGGGTGCTGGCAGTCCTAATTGAAACTTGCTGTTACAACAAGTATCAATTAGGACTGCCAGCACCCTGGCAGTCCTAATTGAAAGTAGGACTGCCAGGGGGTGGCAGTCCTATTTGTAACTCTCTGTGATGAGAGTTTTAAAACTCTCTATCACAGAGAGTTTCAATTAGGACTGCCACCCCCCGGCAGTCCTACACAAAAGGAGGACTGCCAGGGTGCTGACAGTCCTAATTGGAACTTGATGTTATATAAATGGTCATTCTCCTGTGTTTTAGCACGAAGAATGGCCATTCTCCGTGTAATATAGCATGGAGAATGGCCATTCTCCGTGTAATATAGCACGGAGAATGGCTATATGATCTAGTATCAGAACTGCCATCCCCCTGGCAGTCCTACATTCAATTAGGACTGCCAGGGTGCTGGCAGTCCTAATTGAAACTTGCTGTTACAACAAGTATTAATTAGGACTGCCAGCACCCTGGCAGTCCTAATTGAATGTAGGACTGCCAGGGGGGTGGCAGTCCTATTTGTAAGTCTCTGTGATGAGAGTTTTGAAACTCTCTATCACAGAGGGTTTCAATTAGGACTGCTACCCCCTGGCAGTCCTAATTGAAACTTGTTGTTATATAAATGGCCATTCTCCTACGTTTTAGCACGGAGAATGGCCATTCTCCGTGTAATTTAACACGGAGAATGGCATTCTCCTATATTTTAACACTGGAATGACCATTCTCCGTGCTACTAACACGTAGAATGGCCATTCTCCGTGCTAAATTACACGGAGAATGGTCATTCTCCTACGTTTTAACACTGGAATGACCATTCTCCATGCTACTAACACAGAGAATGGACATTCTCCGTGTAAATTAACACGGAGAATGCCGTTCTCCGTGTAAATTAAGACGGAGAATGGTCATTCTCCTGTATTTTATGGTCAGTTAAAACTTTGGAGGGCCATAACTTTTGGCTGGGAGGTCGAAACGAGGCCCGGTTTGTCGTAAAATGAGCGTATCTTCGAGGAGCCTGAGATTAACCGCTTCTCCGTTAGACGACCTTCCGAAATTTTAGAATCGCAAAAAAAAAGATGTTTGAACCTCCGTTTTAGCACTTTTGCCAAAATTTTAGAATCGCAAACAAATATTAATTCAATGATGTTTGGACTCTCATCACAGAGGATTTCAATTAGGACTGCCAGGGTGCTGGCAGTCCTGATACTAAATCAAGAATATCAGGAATTGGCAAACAACTTAAGTTTCCAAACGTAAATAACAACTACATATCCAACAAGTACATAAATAACAACATAAATCACAACTACATATCAGACAAAATATCCAACTTAAAAAAAACAACTTCAGTTTCCAAACAACAAATATATCCTTCAAGTTTCAAACAACAAAAACATCTTTACAAAAATATCCAGATTACATCCAACTAATGATCATTCCACATCCAACTACATATCATGTCGGACCTTTGAACGAGACTCCCTATTATTCATGAAGGGGAACTCGACCACGTCGTCGATACGATCAAGCTTGTTGGCGACCACGACACTAGCGTCACTTTGGCAACCTCTCCGGAGTGTCTAGGCCAATTTCTTCACCTTTTGAGACTGTAAATGAAAGTATAAGTGAATTAAGTCTACAAACATGGAAATCTCAGTCTAATTACAAATTACAAATATGTAACTCACCATCCTCACCAACCCAGCATACAAGACGTTTTTGGAAGGAAGAGCTCCAATTGCTCCGACGGCCACGGGACCCGGGTTTGTAGGGTTCGACAAGTTAGGATGTCCGACCCCCAGGAAGTACGGCATGTAGTCCTCGTTGCAGTCGGCCATCAGGGTGACCGGTCGTCTTTCAGATTCCCGAAGTACATGTCGTTGCCACTCGGAGTAAAAGTCAGTCACCCAGTCGAAATCCACCGGTTTGTAATTTAAAGGTTGGGTTCCGCACGGAGGCTCCAACAGTCATAGTGTGCGCTTCGGCACAGTTTGCACAAAGCCAAACTGACGAAGTACTCTATCAGGCATGTACAGCTCCGTGATATCATAGCATGTGATCATGCCATGAAATAAAGAAACTGGTTGGACCTCACAATTCTGCTCACGTAAATCCCGATATGGATTCCAAAAAATCTGTAGGAAAACAGTTAACAACAAAGCAAAATTAACATGACAAAGTAATTCAAAATTTAGTACCTCTTCTGGCACCAAATTGTCTAGTACTTCACGAATGGAAGCCAGTGTTTGCCAATTTTTGGTTTCCAGCTGGGATGGCCTCCATCGACACACTCTAGGAAGGTGTTCAACATACTCTGGGTTCAGGTCAGCCCGTCTGAGCATCAAAAAGTGCTCGTATATCAATGCCTATTCAATTTATAAATGAATAGTCAAAAAATAAACAACAAATTGAAGTATACAAGAATAAATTGTTAGAAGTTTTCTTACATGTAGCAGAGTCTGACAGCCGGCCATTGTCTTAGTCCCGACACGGGATGCGATGCCGAGCTCGTGGTAAAGATTGGCTAGGATACCGCTTCCTCAGGATATATCAATGAAGTCATCCACTTCAGATAAATTGAGCATGTACCTAGCATGTATCGACGTTCCGGACTTGTCCGGAATGCCGACCGTTTCTAGGACGAATAGCATATACGCACGGGCCACCACGTCGACCATATCGTCGTCATCGTCATCCACCTCCATATCCATGAAGTGGTCCACCAGAAATGACAGTGGAATTCCATATGACTTCTTGAAGCCTGGCAGAGTTGTAAAACTCGTAGCCTGAAGTCCAAGGTGACTTTAGACGAAGTTGACGATCTTCTCGTACCATTTCACAGATTTCTCATTGGTGTAATATTCTTTGGTCATGATGCGCCCGGTTACTGGCAACTCCAGTATCTGGTAGACGTCGTCAAGTGTAATGGTCATCTCCCCTGCTGGGAGATGAAATGTGTTGGTCTCCGGGTGCCATCTCTCTACAAAGGCGGATATGAGGGCACTATCCATTGTCTGATAGGCATTTTGTGCCAAATTGTGCAAGCCGCTCGGTATGATTTTGCTCTGGACGGCCTCCGATAAGCTTGCAAACTGCCAGGACACGGTTTTCTTCCCGTGACTCACAGCCCTAAGGATACGATATGTCCTCTGTATATCGAACAACAAAAAAATATAACAATTATGAAATACATATATATATAGTATACTAAATTGTTAGCTTACAAACGTCATATACATACCGGGTTCTTCCATATTTCATACGCAATGTGGTTCTCAAAAGAAACCAACATTGAGCAACCGGACGGACGGACAAGTGGCTCAGAAGGACTGACCTTCTCAGAAGGACCGGTCTCCTCAGGTGGAGCCGAACCGCCTTGACGTGATAGGAGTCAGCCAATTGGCACGTCGTCGTCGTTGTTGTCGTCATCGGAAGGATGCGTAGGAGTAAGAGCTCGTTGCTTTGACCGAGCTTGACGTGCCGGTGGCGGCGTCCGAGACCGAGCTTGGGGCACCGGTTCAGAAATTGTTAGCGGACGCTCGAGAGGACGTCCGCACGTTCGTTCCGCTTTGACGCGGTGGGCCGTATTCTTTTGTTAGCGGCCGATGGACTGCAGGATAGCATACAGTTATTAAATAATAAAAACATAAATATGACATGTAGTTACCTCCCGCATATGAGAATCATGCAGTTACCCACCCCCATATCTCATTACAATAGGACTGCCAGGCCTGTGGCAGTCCTCTTTCACAAGAGGACTGTCAGGACTGTGGCAGTCCTGATTTACATTAGGACTGCCACAGGCCTGGCAGTCCTACTGTATTCAATCCGAACGGCCAAAAACGACATGCTCGTTTGTCGTATTCTAGGGTTAGGGTTTCAAGATAAAATGTGGGTTTATTGTGTTCAAAAATTTCTTTCATGAACCATAAAGAGGTTCTAAACCTAATTTATCAAAAAATTTAGAGAATTAAAATATTCTAGGGTTTTGAATAGAATGTACAAAATTCTTGAAGAAATTAGGGAAGAACGAACCTAGATTCCGGTTGCTTTGACTTGCGTGTCATCTCTTCGAATCTACGAATGTTGTGGAAGAAATCTTGGTGGAGGAATTGGGAGTGGAGTGGTGGAGTAGAGAAAATTAGGGTTTTGGGAGAGGGAGAGGGAGATAACTCTTTTTTTTTCTTTTTGAGGAGAGAGAGTGTAGAATGAGTAATGAGAAGAAATGAAGGGTTTGGGGGGTTGGGCTGCCCCCTAGCAAAATTTGGGTGCCCCCTAGCAAATTCTCTACCTTCTTGGGCTGCCCCCAAGTAAGGGTTGCCCCCTAGCAAAAGGGTGGTGCCCTTAGAAAAAACCTTACTCATCTTTACGTTTAAAATATTATATATATATATATATATATATATATATATATATATATATATATATATATATATATATATATATATATTTTTTTTTCTTTATATATATATATATATATATATATATATATATATATATATATATATATATATATATATAAATAGAAATTTAAATTATATTAAAATATTTTAAACATAATTTTAAATAAGATTGTTATAAATATGTTTCTAGAATTTATATATATATATATATATATATATATATATATATATATATATATATATATATATATATATATATATATATATATATATTTCTAGAATTTAAATATATGTTTCTAGAATTTAAATATATATTTAGATAATGCCATATAGTTAGTTTAAATATATTAAAAATAGTTTAAATTATATAAAAGTTTAAATTAGATAGGATTTTAGGATTTTCTTACGTGAGGGTGAGGGATATACACACGCTAGTGAGATTTGAAATAATATAAGGGGGGTTCAAAACGGCTCAAGATTGAGCCATCTATGCCGTTTTAAAAACTAAAAGAAAAAAAAGTGTCGTAGGCCTCGTAGCCGTAGTTATTTTCTCACATAGTTTAAAATAAAATTAAAACCTAAAATTCTCCTGAATGCATGAATATGTATAAATACTAAAATATTTAGAATTTAATTTAAAACTAACAACATGATATTATCTAGGCTAAATTGCAACTTGATACCCTCAACTATCATTGTTTTCCAACTACTCTCAACTTTTATAGGTACTAACTTAATACCCAATCACAACTTATGTTTGTAACTTGATACCCAATGTTTGTAACTCGTATGTATACATAAGCTGTGAAATGTAGAAAGTCATGAAACTAATCTCATCAACAAATAAATATATCATAAAATCAACTTCTAAACGTCATTTGTACAAAAACGTTGGGCGGAGACAAATCCACTACTAACTAAAGGAAAAAAAAATACATAGCAACGATGGAAGAGCCGAGCGAAGCGAAAGACGATCCAAGAGCTAGCATCACAAAGGTAGATTGTAAACTATGGCCTTGGCTAGAGCACCTGCAAAAATCACAAAAGCACACCTGGAGAAATCATCAGGTCCTCAGAGGGACGTAACAAGATACAGGAAGAACATGCAATTATAACTGTAATTGTAAACACTATAAAACTACAACACAACTGGGTCCCTAACCATCTATGTGATATGCACTTTGAGGACAACGTTCTACGCAGGGGCTGTAGGATCAGCAGAGTAAATAAAGAGAATGGCAGTAGGTAGCGCTCATCCGAGTCACTATCGGCCAGGACAGAAGGTAGCGCTCATAAGAGTCACTATCGACCAGGGGCAGAAGGTAGCGCTCATAAGTGTCATGCCCCGCTCCCGTAGGAGCGATCGTCCTCGCTAAGGCGTGATGCCGCACGGGCCTAAGTTGCCCGTGCAAGACTAAGTCCAGAAATGGCCGATTTGAGCTAGGCCACAGAGTCGCACAGAGTGTTCCCATTTGCAGCAAAAAGTAAATGAACACAAGTTGAAGCAAATTAAAACTCTTTATTGATTTCAAGAAGTTTACAAGCGGCGCTAGGCCGAGTTTACAAGTCTCTCAAGCTCTCTCTCTCTGAAACATAAAAGGCGTGCCAAGTGGCTTACAAGATAGAATAATTCATGGCGATGTTTCGATACATTATATCCTGTATATGGTGCTTCAGCTCCTTGAAACGCTCCAAGGCTCCAGAGTTAGCTCCGCGCCTTAGCACGTTCGAGGAAAGCTTCGCACCCGACGACGTGTCCTGCACCCTGCAAGCAAACTGTGGGGTTATCAGTACATTGTTATGCACTGGTGGGGAGGCTAGCTCGCCCACTCGCTATTATTACCAAACACGTTCATTTTACTTCTGTGTATCAACTATCATTCATTGTCTTTCTAATCTTGTCTTAGGATCAGTTTTATGGCATATTTCATAACCTATCTCGTGTTACCAATTTCATATGTCGCGTGAAAATACATGCACGACTTACCCATACTTACCGTCCGGCCTTCCCTGTCCAAAGTAAACCAAGTTAGTCAACAATTCATATATAACAACTTAACGTAGTTCGCGTAAACATTCAGTGTCGAGGGCGTGTCCCTATCTCAGGTTCTAGCACGTCGTAGGCATATTTTCTAACTCATTTGCACGAAGTACTCTCGATCATTTGGTGTGTTATATTCAAGCCTGTTCATAAGGTGCTTCGTTCAGTTAACTTAGACTACTTTGTTTCAATGCAAGGACTTGTACGTGGATTGCCACCAGCAAGCCCACTTAATTTATATACACCGGTCGCTGGCATCATAAGCCATTTTGGACATGTTTCCCTTGGTATTCTCACCTATCATAGCGCGATGGCTGGTACACCTTGATAGTCTTTTGAAATATCCGGCCTTATGTCTCTTGTGTGTCCGAGCCCACACACAGGCCGCCCATAAGCCATGATTCCACCTAGGCCGGCCACGATGTCTCGTTGATCGTTGCCTTGGAATCCCTTTTTGATTCTTCCCCCCGTATACAAGTGGGTTGTCCGCGACCATTTCGTATTGTCTTGTCATTTTAACTTAACGGCTGTCTTTGAGCCATAGGCTGTCTGTAAGCTATAATGCATTATCGACTAGGTTGGCGGCGGCGGCCGTGCAGCGTGGGTAGCGAGTCCCGTTGTACGTCCCCGTCATACCTGTCGCTAACCATTCCTTTCTTTCTTATCTTTCATTCATTCTTTCTTTTCTTTCTTTCACTTATTCGTTCGTTCATTGAATCATTCACGTATTCATCCATTCATTCGTTGATTCATTCATTCACTTATTCGTTCATTCGTTCATTCATACATTATACAACTCCCTGTGTGAGAGTCGCCTTGGTGACCCATCGGTCCCGAAGTCTTCCAATATTGCTATACTCTACTCGGAACGACTATGTCGATAGTCTTTCCGTTTTATTGTTGTAAACCATTCATTGCTTCATTATCGAACGCATAAGAAACTTGAAATGTAAGCTTGTGCCTTGGCACGAGCGTGGAGTACGGTACGAGAGTTCCTATATTTTTCCGAGTTTTTTTCCATGTTCTAAATGAGCATACAAGATGGGATTATTCCCTTAGCTAGGTGCGTTGAGTCATTCATTAGCATGCACGGTGTTATCGCCTAGCGATTCTAGTGATAGTATCCGTATTATTAAGTGTCTAGGATAAGCAAAGATAGGTTCATCGGAGCCACCCACCTTAGCGATGTTCGCATCGGTCGAGCGATACTCCGAGCGCGCCTTTGAAAGTCTAAGTCTGGATTCATTCTTGATGGGCCAATATAAGTCTTGCATCGATTCTTCATCGGGTCGACGCAACTCTTCGAGTCGATGGCTCATTTGAGTCGTTGCACTTGCCGTTTGAATCGGCGTTCCGCTAGGGCGAAGCGGGTCATTACATAATATACCACTCAAAATAAGTCTCGTCCTCGAGACTTCCTGAGTGCAGGTCATCCTATCATTCCTTAACTCATGTCGTGTGTGTATCTTAGACAATCCCTATCGAATGGCTTTATTGCTCGATGGCATCGAACTTATACTCGGTTATCCTTCCAAGTTTTATGTTGCAGGCATTTGGTAATTTTCATCGAATGACTTTACTACTTATTCAAGAGTTAATGGTACTCACTCAGTCGTCATATTTCTATGACTCGGTCACTATTGCGCCCAATCACGGGACTGTAATGGTCGCACGAGGTGCGTTGTAATTCATCAAACACGAGAGTCATGGGCTGAGGCTAACTTACTCATTCTTTCATGCGCATTTCAATGCCCACTTGCAGCTGCATTCAAGTTTATCATATCGCTGAGTTTGGATCGTGCACATATTTAAGGCGTCCTCCGAACACGTACATTTCAACCAAGCTTAGTGATTAGCGAAGTCGGACAAGCTACTCGTGATAGTTTTTAAATTGCCGATTGTTTTGCTAACTTCGATTAAAACCAAACTCATGTGCATCTCACTATCGTTTATCTCGGTCCTCGAGATGATCCGATTCGTTTCTCAAGCGTTCTTGTCTACGAAATCAATACGATTTCTTCTTAGTGGAGTCGTCCAAGTCTAAGTAATTCTTGTCTGATTTAAGACCAAGTATTGCACTATCATCGAGTACATCTTCCTATCAATGATTCTAATTGTTATCCCAACTTTACTTATGCATCATCCATTCCTATCATTCACTTTGTTTAGGGCTAGTCTCGTTGTCGTTAACGCACACTCCCAGTTCAACGTCCTAACTCTAAGTCTTGTTGCCCCAAGTCTATCGTCCGTTCATACGATACTGTAAATGTTAGTCACACAGGTTCAATCACTCAGCATAGGGTCGTCCGCCTATCCGCTAGGTCATCTCACAAGGTCATAGGTACAAGTCAAGTTATTGGTTCATCGTACAAAGTCATTGCACGACGCTCGCCCCAAAACCTTTGGTCAAACCATTTGTTCTTTATACGGAAGTTTCTACCCAAGTTCGTTTCACTCAAATTTCTAACATCAAGCAGTGTTCATCCTATTTGCATCAACATATTCTCTGCTTCAAGTCCGAGCTCGTTTAGAAAAGTCATCCTATGATAGGTTATCCTCAACCAAATCCTCGACATGTTAATATCGTGCGTCCACACTAGCAATTTTCGTAGTCTATCTCTTCAGGTATGTTTATACAATTCACTTATCCATCCTATCCAATTCACGTAGTCGATCACAAGGTCGTCTAGCATTGCAATATGTCGTGCCCCGATCTCACGCAAGTCTAATTATCCACGGCGGACATGAATCACTATGTCAACATTCCCGCAGAATAATCGTCCTTATCGGGACGTAACTCTTGCGTTGTGTCTAGAATTACTCATTTTCGATACACGGATTGGGTCTACTCAATCCTCAACTTTACTTAGTCGTCAATCATAAGTCCGATCAATCCTCAAATTTGCCTTCGTTTCAAACCACAAGTCGAAGCAATCAAAATTGCCATGTCATGATATTTCAAGTTCGATCATTCCGCTGGACATAAATCATCATGCCAACGCTCACGCGGAAGGATCGTCCCAAATCCGACGTGACGTATGTGCGAGGCTGGAGTTGCGCTCGCACAAGAGAAGATCGTTGTGGTTGTGGTTATCACCGAACAATCAAGTGACTTCTCTTCTTCATCCAAACATTCATTTCTATCAAAATCTCCAACATAGTATCCTTTGAAATAATAACTTCTAACACGATCATCATTCATCGAATCAGAGTACCCCCGAGTTATCGTACATCGATCTTTGATACGCCTCAATACCATTGATGATGTACATAACCTGACGATCTTTCTTTTGCAACGAATTCCGAGTCGTGCAACTTAATTCCTCAATTCGCATTGTCTCATGCTAACTCGTCATTGAGCAACATCTATTCCAAATCCTTAGTCATTTTCGTATCTTCAAACTAACGTTTTCCATGCACGTTATCTTCAATCGTGCTAACTTCGGTTTCATTTGAGTATTTTGTCTCAACTCAAGTCTCAATCCATTCGACTAAATTTGAAATCGCATGCACGATCCACTACGTTTCCTCGACCAAAATATCTATTTATTTTATCGTTTTGAATCTCCATTCGACCGTTTCGTAATTTGTACTACGCATTCTTAATTCGTTCGAACGATATCTCGTTTGAGACTCTCGAAGTCACAACCAACTAAGCATTACTCGTTCTAAGGCTTTGCGCGATATCATCGCTTGCCGAAATACTCGTTCTATCCGTAAATCGTTTAGTTTTGCTCGAACAATTTCTATAACGTCCATACACCACTCAGGGTTCGAGCCACTCGACTCGTCGTCAACACTTACTCTTATTTTTCTTCGAAGCTATCACATATACCACTCGGGGTCAAGTCATTCTACAAATCCTCAAAAGGTCATTCGATTCATAATCGACATGTTCAATTGTGCGTTCGTCCGTTCCTCAAAGTCTAAGAACCATTTCCCTTGTTCGCTTTAGCGTTGGTCAAGTAACATCTCTATCAACATACGTTCTAAGTCTTACTTATTCGCGTCCGAGCGATAGTTGTTACTACCACATTTCTAGTTTGAGGGTATTTTGTCATTTTTGAATTATTTAAATTTAATATATTTTATTAGAAATTTTTAAATAATTTAATGGTGTGATTTAAATACTAGTTTAATTATTGTCATGTGATTTTGGTTAGCCTAACCTAGATTGGACCTAACCTAGATGGGTCATAACTAATTTAGTGAGCCACTTTGAGAATTAGATGGTTTTGGTTAATAGGTTAAGTCAAGTTTAGTTATGGTAAGTGATTTGCAAAAACTAGGAAAGAGCCCTAGTTTCTAGGCCACCCATTAGCCTTGATTCATTCCTAGCCATAGGATGAAACCTAAAAACCCTAACCCTAACAAAAGTGACCAGCCAAGACCCCCCTTGCCTACATAATGTCTCCATAGGAAATTGCGCATCTTTTAATTAGTTCTTCATTTCCTAAAGAATAGGTAAGCCTTTATTATTTTCTTCATAGTTTAATGAATAGGACTCCTTTTTTATTGGGATTTTTTCCATAATGTTCTAATCCATGTCCTCTTGCTGATTGTGGAGTAAAATCACATATTTGAATCAATTTGAGAGATTGGGTGGCTTGTGAAGATTCCCTCATTGAAGAAGTTTTGTGTTGAAGAACAACCCTAGGTAATTTCCTAACCACCCATTAAAATTAGGTTTTAATTGCATGAACATCTAGCCCTAGGTGTCCTGGTTCTGTAGGTATAAGGTTTGCCAATTTTCGTGTCTTGTACGTATCCGTATCGGACACGTATCAGTGACATGCGCAGGTGTTCGACGAATGCCACAAAGGGCATTTCGTTCGAGATTTCAAATTGTGTTTGAATAGGAATTCGTATTTTTGGGTCGCTTATGGGTTTCTATTGGACTGGGGTAATTTCGAGTCGTGTTCGAGTTACACAGGACTCGTGGACACGCCTGTGCGCGCTGCGGACAGCAGTGTCCTGCTGCTCGTGGGCTCGTATGGGCTATTTAGGACACGTGGGCGCGTGTCATTTGACGTGGAGCTCGGGGCAGTGTCTGATACGACACTCCCCAAGTCTCGTGTCACTTGGTTGCGTGTCGGGTGCGTGCGGACACGTGCACAGGTCACTCGAATTCGTGCAGGCTCGTGTGTGCGTGTGCATTGGTTTGGACACATCCGTGTCTGGTTTCTGGACACGAAATAGAATGTATGACACAAACACATAGTTGTTATTAATTACCAACCAATATTATCTAGCCTTTACTGCTATTTTAATGTTTAATTAGGAAAGCCCTACTCGACTGATACTGTGAGTATCAGTGAGTTTAGGTTCACTGTTAGAACACTGTTCTTCCCTTTCTGTTAATTTCCTGATTAAGTATGTGCTAAATTATATTTTACATGTTATGTTGCCTATGATTGGTTGATTTTCACAGTAGAACACATTCACACTTTCCTGTCATGGTTTACACATTACCTGTCAATGTATCACTGATTTTCTATGTCAAATTGCTTCACTGTTAGATTAGGAGCTGCTTTTACATTCCTTCCTTAAACTGAGAATTCATGGTGTGATGTTGGTTAAGTTGTTGGTGGGTTTAGGTTTCGAATTTTCATTTGGACTATTGAACTGAAACCATGTATACATTGTCAATCCCTGAATTAATTTCCTGAGAATCCCATGTTTGCACTGTCACATTTGAACTAATGACACACACAGGTTTCCTGAGCACAAGCACACTGAGTATGATTCCCTTCATGTATAACACTATTAATTAGAACTGAAATATGATTTCCTGAGAATCTATTCATGGCATTCTCACTATTTTGATTTCTGAGGTTAATGTTAATCTGTGAACCAAGATGGGGATTAAATGAACTGAACTGCTGTATTGGATATGAAAAACCTGAGAAATTGATGTGGTTCCCTTTCCTGCATTTTTTGAGAATGTCATTGCTATTGAACCAAAAATCTGAGAACTCAATTAATGTGAAATGTTGATTAATTGGGTTCCTGCCTATTTTGCATTTACCTGTCACATGTTGCTAAACCCCATTGAATGTTTACACAAAACCTGAGATTCATTACCCTTAATATGTTAACCTGTGAACTGTTTCTAAAACTGAATTGGTTTTGTGTAGATATCCTGATATTCAAATCTGAGAACCATGAAGTCACACTATCACCAGCTTACATATTTTTCCACCCACCTATACTTTCTGTACACAGTCACTGTACACTGTTTCTA
Source organism: Iris pallida (assembly GCA_029216955.1). Taxonomy (NCBI): domain Eukaryota; kingdom Viridiplantae; phylum Streptophyta; class Magnoliopsida; order Asparagales; family Iridaceae; genus Iris; species Iris pallida. Next base: position 18,680 of record JANAVB010010255.1, on the reverse strand, counting down.
TATTTCCTGCACTGTTGGTAATTTCAGTCACTTAGTTTCCTAATTCCTGCTACTCACACACACAACACTGTTTTCACTTGCTGTCCTGTCAATTGTCCCACACACACAAACAGGTTCTAAAGTACACACACACATGTCTTTCCTTCTAGCACACACACACATTTCATCATGTATACACACATTCCTCCTATCACACACACATATGTAAATTCATTAAACACACATACAGCTCCTATATATCCACACACACATATATGCATCCTATACATGTATATATGTATCTAGATATTTCCTAATCTATGTATGTGTGTGATTATATATATATAAATATATGTGGGTAAATAGTTAAGATAGCCTATGTGTAAATGTGTAATGTAAAGCCATGTGGGATCTCTCTATATGTGTGATAGCTCATGTGCTAGGCACATGTCTATTTGTATATGTGGATATACATATACATTCATATGTGATAGTGGTATATGTATATATGTGGTTTTGGGCCTATGTTGTGTCTGTTAGACTAGTGAGAGCTTAGTTAGGCTGTTTAGTCTTGGTTAAGCCTAGAATAGACTAGTTAAGCCTAGTTAGACTTGTTAGACCTAGTTTGACCATAGTTGACCTAGGTTTGACTTCTAGGGTTGATCAGAGTTGACCAAGAGTTGACTTTGGCCTAGAATGGCCTAGATTCATGTAGAATGCATAGTAGAGCTTCATTTTATCATTTTAGACTTGTTGTGTAAAACCCCTAAATTTCTACTGTATTTTTTTTGAAATTTTTGGTACTAATTTAAAAATTTTGTATTGTACGTCGCATAGTCGTATTGTATGTCACGCGCGAAATTTCGATTTTCGAAATTGCTCGACGAGTGCGAATATATGCGAGCGTACATATTTCTTTTAAAAAAAATATTTTTACTATTTGTATCATTTCAAAATAATATATATATTAATTATTTTTATCTATCGTATAAAAATTTTCAAGTTTATAAATTTATTTATGAAAAGCCTTTGGTTTATACAGTTATTAATAGTAAATAATATTCTTTGTACATACATATATGTTCATAAATATTTTATTAGTTTTTTTATATATAATATTTATTATTTTTCGAAATTAATATTATAGGTATTTTTGGAAAATATATTTTTGAATTATTATGGCGATTTAAATCTTGAATTGATTTTATGAAATTATTTAAATAGTTAAATAATATCTATATTTTGAAATTTTATTTACCTTATCTAATTTTAAGCTAAAGGTTGGAATTTAATTGGATCTAAATTGAATTTGGATTTAGATTGGATTTGGATTTGGATTTGAATTTGGATTTAAATTTATTAGTAGCTAATTATCTATTTGGGTTTTAAATCAATTCTAATCCTATCCAAATAGGAATTTCCACATCCTATAAATAAGCAGGTACTCCTCCATAATTCCACAAGCCAAATTTTTCTGTACAAATTCTCCACCACCCATAATAGTGCGTGCATCGTGTCTGTGTCCATCCAAAATCTTATTCCACTTTTTACACATACAATTTTCTCCGTGTCGGACAAACCCCGACACAATTCAGCAACCCAAATCCTCTAACCCTAAAACCCTAACCTAACCCAGTCGTCGCCCACGCCTCATCGACGTCGTCTCCCCTCTTCTTCCTGTCTCCACCACCGTCAACAACCCTACTACCACCACCATCTCCAGCACACCGCTGCGGATACAACCACCACCCCGTGACCACCCCGTCACCGGACCGCCCGACTCTCCGGTCACGTCCTGCCAACCATCACCCCCATGTCATCTCCACCCCCACCAGATAACCGCCACATCCATGTCACCCTGTCGCCTCCGCTACCAAACCAACACCATCCCTGCCACCATTCCCCGGCACCACCACCCCATCGTCCCGACCAAACCATCATCCCGTCTCCGTCCACGACCCAAGCCAGAACCCAAAAGAAAAGAAAAGAAAAAAACCAGATCTGGAAACCCATGACCTAACCTCGCCGTCGCGCTGGACCCATCTCCGTCGAGGACCGAGAGCCGAGCCGCCCTCGAAAGTGCCGCTCCCGGCGCTGAATCTCGTCAACCGCCGACCAAAACCCTTGTCGCGACCGCCTGACTGGTCCGACGTCCTCCCCGACCCGGCCGGCACGCCACCGCACCTCTCTCCCTCTCGATCGCCTCTCCGCCGATCTCCCAGCTCTCTCCGCCTCCACCCTCCGCAGGTGCCGTCCCCTCGCCGCGAGCTTCCGCCACCGCGCCTACTGACCGCCGCTGGACCCACCTCCTCGTCGCCATCCCCGTCAGCCCTTGCCGCCTCCGAGCCCATCTTCCCCAGCGTGCGCCGCCCGCGGGCGCTCGACTCCAGGACCATCGGTGCCCCGAAACTGTCGTGCGCTGCGTTGACCTCTCCGCCTAGCACCGCTTGGAGCACCCGCGACCGACCGATGTGGTCCGCCCGGTGAACGACCAGCGCCGCAAACCTCTTCCTCAAGCTCGCCTCCGCCCCTTCCTCTTCCAGACTTCCGTCCGCTCCTCCGCATCACTCTCGCCCCTCTCCTCGTCTTCCGCCTCCCGTACACCTTCGACGCCTCCTCCTCGCCTCCCCGCTTCCCTCGTCTCCTTCCTTTGAAGCTTCTCTCTCCAATATTTCCTTTACAACTGCTACAGTGCTACTCCATTTCTTGCTTTCTTTCTTTCTTCCTTTTTGGGAAGAAAACAAACCTACAGATGTCTTCTCTCTCTCTTGTGTTTTCTCCAAAGTCTTGTCTTTTTCTCTCATGTGTTTTTCTCAAAGTTTTGCAGGGAAATAGAGGAATGATGCTTTATGTAAGATATTTTAATTTTAGTTATTATTATTATTATAGTAATTTATGTTATCAATATGATTATATTTTATTAATAATACTTTACTATTCTTTCTGTTAATAATATATGTGGATACATATATTACTAATGGTTTTATTATCTATCATTGTTAGTATTGTTAGTATTAGTGTTATTAATTATTTTAGAATTATATAAATATTATATTAATAAGTTACTTTTTTGCCCCAAATCTTTTTCTAGATTTTTACATTTTCTAAGAATATTTTGTATAAAAAAAAATTATTATTAGTTACCTAATTATACAACTATTTCTAGTCTTTAAAATATTACGTTACTAAAAATAAATAAATAGCTTTTTACATAAAATATTTTGACATAACTTAGTTTTGCCTAAAACAATTTGTGATTTTAAGTGTTTGCCTAAAAACCTAGTTTGACTAATAAATATATATATTTTCAAGTATATAAAGTATTTTCTAAATTCGTATATATATTATTTTCCAACTTCCTTCGATTTTCCTCCATCCCGCAACTAAATCACGTTCTCCCCTTTTCCTGCCAATTTTGTCCTTCCACCTATCGACCCTAACCAATTTGACCCTTCTGGACCCCATGGAACTGTCCGTGCCACCACCCGAGGTCACCATGAATAGTTGTTGCACCGAAGTCGACCTTGTGCCACCTTTATTGTACCACACCAGGCAGCTCACCAGGCGTCGCAACAGGCAAGTATACCTTGCTAATTAACTGCCAATTATTTATTTTCTGCATTATTTACTTTGTTTCATATTGTTAGTTTCCTTTGTTATGAACTGCGCGTCCAAGCCACACTTGGGTGCAAGCGACTTTATTAGTCGTTTTATTTACTATATGCATGTTAACTTAGTTGTAGTGGACTACCTTCCTATTGCGGGATATTTTTATATCTTCGCTGGCCATGACACTTACACTACACGGTTTGAGGCATTTTATTAGGGGCACGACTTATTGACAAGCTATCTCTAAAGTCGTGTGACGGTAGTTGTTCGTAACTGTTATGACTAGGATTTTAGAGACTCAAGCAGTTACAAAACTGGACGAGCCATGAACATGACTTGAACAGTGTGGAAAATATTGGGGGAGGACAGTCGCTAGTGCGTATGGGAAGCCAAACAGGTAAACCACAGTCTCCGGATGGAACTGTGGCGATATATTTGCAGATACCCTCTGACGTTTTGGACGTTACGGCCGGATACAGATGACTGGATGCCAGTTACGTACACATAGCCTAAAATTCCACCCATGTGCATGAAAGTTATCCTCTAAATTGCACATTAGGCGGTTAGAATCTCCTTTGCATATTTGTGTCTAGAATAGTCTTTTATATATTATTTATTCTGACAGTTCATATTAGCTTGTTCTTCCTGTATCTTGCTACGTCCGTCTGAGGACCTGGTTTTTCCCCAGGTGTCTGCTTTCATGATTTACTGCAGGTGTTCTAGCCAAGGCCGTGGTCTTCTCCATTCATTCGAAGACGATTGCGCTTGGTTTGTCTTGCCATTTTATAGATCAATTCTTGTACATTTCTTTCATTGAGATAGTTGGTAGTGGACTTTGTCTCCGCCCAACGATTGTATCATAAATATTCGAGTTGATTTTATATTATTATTCTTTTCATTGTGGATGAGATTTAGTTTGTTTTGGAGTACTACATTCTACAGCTTATGTATTTATACGAGGTCTACGTACTTCGTATGAATACAGCTGGCATGTCTACGTACTTAGTCCTACATATTTTGGGACTGGGGCGTTACAGTTGTGACTTGTGCTGTTCTGATTAGGAGCCAGACACCACTCCTCGGACAGTATATTCACCTTGGACATTCAGATAGCAGGCGAGTACATTCTCTGATCATTTTATATCATGTTTAGGATTATATTTCCTGCTTTAGACTATCTTACTTGATGCTGACACGTTGGAACACGGATTGGTACTATGTGGATCCCTTCATGAGATGTTATCCTTCTCGGGAGCATCAGATACTTTTGTCTCATGTGTGTTTCACTTACATCACGTATCTTATGCTTCTATTATCATGAATCTTCGGGAATCAGCTAGTGACTCATGTACCCTCATGATCACCGAGCCTTCACGAATCAATTCATGAATCACCCTTTATGGGCAACGTAGTATAATCATGAATCTTAATGTAACTTGAATGGATCTTTGTGTATTGATTGGAAATAGGAGAGTATAAATGAACATGTGAATAAATCCAAGTAGTGTAATCATGAATCAATTCCAAGTAGTGTAATCATGAATCAGTCCTTAGCCATTCACATGTTTATCCAGTACTCTGAATCACTAGCACTATCTCTCTTTATATATATCATAGATATTTACTACAGTCTCTCTCTTACATTATGTTATTCTTCAGTTTCCTGTATTTTATTCTCTAGCATGATTATATTCCTTTTCCTGCTATGACTTGTTGAGATGTATTGTGCTCGCTCCTGTCCTGACTGGACCTGTTGAAATATTACAGAGGATGAGGACGAGGCTGGCTGCCCTACATATTATGGGGCTACTTTAGATGACAGCTGTGACTTGGACCAGCAGCCGGACCCTATAGCTGTGGACGACACTCATATAGACTAGGATGTCTTCTTTTATATTCATTCTGGATGATTGTATATATTGATACTTGGGATTTGGGATATGTATTATCTTAGACACTTAGACTCTCTATTTGTACTTGGGATTTCCTTTTATTTCAGCAGTATTTATCTATCTATCATCCCATCTTATCTTCTGCCCTAGTTTGTGATTGAGTTTACTTTCTGCTATGTGACCCCCATTCGGGGAGTATAAACTGTTTAGAATTTATATTGTTAGATGTTGTGACCTAGGACAGCGTTTCTACCGCCGATACTGCGGTGTAGGCTGGACGTACCCATGTCTCGTGCCCTTACTCTAGGGTGCGGGTCGTGACACTAGTCAATCTCGCTCGCAACTCGTTCACACCAGAAGGTCTAGGTGCGCGATACTCAACACATCTTAGCCAAAAGGCTGTGTGTATATCATCCCGTTCGAACTATACTTCGGTCTCGTATACTCGTTCGCTATTGTCAGCGTAAGGTTATTCAAGCACGCACTGCGTTTGCTAACTTTTAGCATTGGTTTTCTTTCAACTCAAGTCCGTCATGGTTTGGCACAAAGGCCTTCGCCTATCGATCCCGTTCAACCGAGTACTCATACGAGCTTTTAAAAATATTAGACTTATTGTATAGAACATCCCAAGGCACCACGAGAGAGAGCGTATACTTCTTTGGTTTCCAAACGAGCTTTCAAAACTGAGAGAATCGAAATGAAGTCCAAGGATATAAAGCCGTGCTCTGATACCAATCTGTCATGCCCCGCTCCCGTAGGAGCGATCATCCTCGCTAAGGCGTGATGTCGTACGGTCCTAAGTTGCGCCCGTGCAAGGCTAAGTCCAGAAATGGCCGATTTGAGCTAGGCCACAGAGTCGCATAGAGTGTCCACATTTGCAGCGGAAAGTAAATGAACACAAGTTGAAGCAAATTTAAACTCTTTATTGATTTCAAGAAGTTTACAAGCGACGCTAGGCCGAGTTTACAAGTCTCTCAAGCTCTCTCTCTCTGAAACATAAAAGGCATGCCAAGTGGCTTACAAGATGGAATAATTTATGGCGATGTTCCGATACATTATATCATGTATATGGTGCTTCAGCTCCTTACAACGCTCCAAGGCTCCAGAGTTAGCTCCGCACCTTAGCACGTTCGAGGAAAGCTTCGCACCTGACGACGTGTCCTGCACCCTGCAAGCAAACTGTGGGGTTATCAGTACATTATTATGCACTGGTGGGGAGGCTAGCTCGCCCACTCGCTATCATTACCAAACACGTTCATTTTATTTCTGTGTATCAACTATCATTAATTGTATTTCTATTCTTGTCTTAGAATCAGTTTTATGGCATATTTCATAACCTATCTCGTGTTACCGATTTCATGTGTCGCGTGGAAATACATGCACGACTTATCCATACTTATACCGTTCGGCCTTCCCTGTCCAAAGTAAACCAAGTTAGTCAACAATTCATATATAACAACTTAACGTTTAGCATTTCAAAGCCTTTATACCAGATTGTGATGAGCCTTTATACCAGATTGTGATGAGCATTTCAAAGCCTTTATACCAGATTGCCTTCGCTCCCCAAGATATATATGAATATAATCTTGGAAGAAAACGTTAATTTTATTTAGGGGAGCGAATAGATTGGGGTGGGTTTATATAGGGGGAGCGGAGGAATTTATTTGTTTATTCGTTTATTTGGCGACCGAGCGGAGGGTGGCGGTTCGGAGGAGGGTCATTCTAAGGGTGGCGGATCGAAGGAGGGTCATTCTGGTTTCTGGACAAGTGGCAGCAGCTAGGATTGTGATGATGGAGAACGAGGGATTTATATAGGGGGACCGAATAGATTGGGGTGGGTTTATATAGGGGGAGCGGAGGGATTTATTTCTTTATTTGTTTATTTGTTTATTTTTTTTATTTGTTTATTTGTTTATTTATTTTATTTGTTTATTTGTTTATTTGTTTATTTGTTTATTTGTTTATTCTTTTATTTGTTTATTCTTTTATTTGTTATTCTTTTATTTCTTTATTTTCTTTATTTCTCTATTTTCATTATTTTTTTATTTCTTTATTTCTTTATTTTTTTATTTTTTTATTTTTTTATTTTTTTATTTATTATTTTTTTATTTATTTATTTATTTATTTATTTTTTGATTTTTTGATTTTTTATTATTCTTTTATTTATTTATTTATTTATTTTATTTATTTATTTTTTAAAGCCTTTACCAAAACCATATAAACCCAATCCTCTTTCTCAGCCTTTAGATTCTCAAGGCTCCTCCTCAGCCTTTACTTTCTCAAGCTCTCAGCCTTTAGCTTCTCCAGTTTTTTTATTTGTTCACTCTGATTTTTTAATATATCTTCGCCAAATTTAGTCAGAAGATATATTAAAAAAATCAGAGTGAACAAATGAAAAACTGGAGAAGCTAAAGGTTGAAAATGAGCTTAAGAAGCTAAAGGCTGAGGAGGAGCTTGAGAAGTTAAAAGAGCTTGTACAAGCGGAGCCACACGCTTAGTAAAACGCTTATTAAACAAAAACTAACACCAAAGAGTCAAAAAAAGTTCGGTACGACGTCTTTTCAACTTCTTATACGTACTCTTAAAGAAGTTTTTCTCTCCTTGTTCTTTTCTCCTCCTCCTGCTCCTCCACCACCGGAAGTGGACCTCCACCACCGAAAGTGGAGGAGCCAGCTATTATCTCTAGGTTGGCGGAGCCGAGGAGAGCGGGGGTGGTGGCTGCTGGAACTGGGGTGGCGGAAGAGAGCGGATCAGAGCTGCACCTCTGCGAGGGTGGAGACGGTGGGAGTGGCGGCGGAGCGAAGGAGAGCGGGTCGGAGCTGTACATCCACGACGACGGTGGGGGGTGGCGGCGAAGCGTAGGAGAGGGGTGGCGGCAGAGCGGAGGAGAGCAGGGGTGGCGGCCGAGCGGAGGGTGGCGGATCGGAGGGGAGTCATTCTAAGGGTGGCGGCGAAGCGTAGGAGGAGGGTCATTCTGGTTTCTGGACAAGTGGCGGCAGCTAGGATTGTGATGATGGAGAACGAGGGATTTATATAGGGGGAGCGAATAGATTAGGGTTTATATAGGGGGAGCGGAGGGATTTATTTTTTATTTTTTTATTTTTTATTTCTTTATTTGTTTATTTGTTTATTTTTTAATTGTTTATTTTGTATTTGTTTATTTATTTTATTTGTTTATTCTTTTATTTGTTTATTCTTTTATTTCTTTATTTTCTTTATTCTTTATTTCTTTATTTCTTTATTTTCTTTATGTTTTTTATTTCTTTATGTTTTTTTATTTCTTTATTTCTTTATTTCTTTATTTATTTATTTATTTATTTATTTATTATTTATTTATTTATTTATTTATTCTTTTATTTATTTATTTATTTATTTATTTATTGATTTATTTACTTTTTTACTTTTTTATTTTTATATTTTTATTATATTATTATTTATTATTATTTTATTTTTTATTTTTAAATTTTTAAATTTTTTATTTCTTTTTTTTTTGTTATTTTTTAAAGTCTTTACCAAAACCATATAAACCCAATCCTCTTTTTCAGTCTTTAGATTCTCAAAGCTCCTCCTCAGCCTTTACTTTCTCAAGCTCTCAGCCTTTAGCTTCTCCAATTTTTTCATTTGTTCACTCTGATTTTTAAAGAAATAAATCTTGGGGAAGATGTATCAATTTTCTTGATACATATCGTGTCTTAGGATATTGAGCACAACTCCCATCTTCCCTCAATAAATAAATAAATAAATAAATAAAGAAATAAAAAAATAAAGAAATTGTTCCCTCAATTTTCTTGATACTCATTGATATAGTGGGTTTATATCGGTTAGTCCCAAGATTATATTCATATATATCTTGGGGAGCGGAGGCAATCCAAGATATCAAGTTTAGCATGTTTGGTGAAATAATGAGCTTCTCCGAGAGAAGCATGTGTTGAATAATGAAATGCGATTGTATGGTACTGCAAGGTTATTGATCGACAGATATTGAGCACAACTCTCATCTTCCCTCCCATTACCAAACACGTTCATTTTATTTCTGTGTATCAACTATCATTCATTGTATTTCTAATCTTGTCTTAGGATCAGTTTCATGGCATATTTCATAACCTATCTCGTGTTACCGATTTCATGTGTCGCGTAGAAATACATGTACGACTTACCCATACTTACCGTCCGGCCTTCTCTGTCCAAAGTAAACCAAGTTAGTCAACAATTCATATATAACAACTTAACACGTAGTTCGCGTAAAAATTCAGTGTCGAGGGCGTGTCCCTGCCTCAGGTTCTAGCGCATCGTAGGCGTATTTTCTAACTCATTTGCACGAAGTACTCTCGATCATTTGGTGTGTTATATTCAAGCCTATTCAGAAGGTGCTTTATTCAGTTAACTTAGACTACTTTGTTTCAATGCAAGGACTTGCACGTGGATTGCCACCAGCAAGCCCACTTAATCTATATGCACCGGTCGCTAGCATCACAAGCCATTTTGGACATGTTTCCCTTGGTATTCTCACCTATCATAGCGTGATGGCTGGTACACCTTGATAGTCTTTTGAAATGCCCGGTCTTACGTCTCCTGTGTGTCCGAGCCCACACACAGGCCCCGTAAGTCATGATTCCGCCTAGGCCGGCCACGATGTCTCATTGATCGTTGCCTTGGAATCCCTTTTTGATTCTTCCTCCCGTATAGGAGTGGGTTGTCCGCGACCATTTCGTATTGTCTTGTCATTTTAACTTAACGGCTGTCTTTGAGCCATAGGCTGTCTGTGAGCCATAATGCATTATCGACCAGGTTGGTGGCGACGTCCGTTCATGTCACGACCCGCACCCGCTTTTCCGATACGAGACGTGCCCAAGCCAGCCTACGCCGCAGAGTCGATGGTATAACGCTGTCAAGCCCGCAAGAAATAAATGCTCAAAATATAACATTTGCTGCTCATTCACATTTTTAAATTTATTACAACAATTACATCATTTAAAATTAAAGGAAATACAAGATTTTACAATTAATAAAATTGATACAACTGCTTTCTATTTCTAGGTTGACCTCAGCATACCCAAGCCTTCCCAATGCTAAGAGTGATCGCAGCTAAACCTGAAAAATGTTGGTTTCCAGTCAGGAATGGAACAAGTACACAAACCGACGACAATGCAAAAATATAATAGAATTAACAAGACATGAAAATAACATATGAGATATGAAAACTGGAAGATAACTGATGACATAGCACGATGGAGAAGTAAAAGAAAAATAAAAGACATCTACCTATGTGGTGTGAAATATCCGTTTCGACATGTAAACGGCTAGGGGTAAATTCGGCACACTGCACGTGTCGTGCGCAGCGGCTATTATTCAAGAATAGACTCATGGGATAGTCATGGGTAGTTCACATGTCTACTAAGATATTTCCCCTCCCGACTACTCCGTGTGACGAGCGTGTCAACAAGCAGCAAGATATATGTATAGACATGAAATAAAAAGACTACTATGAATCGAAAACAATCAGAAAGTGCACTTGCCTGAGGTTCTTAGCTGGAGAAACCAATAATACTATACCACTCAATGAGCCACAATCAGTCAACACATTCAGAAGTCTCCAGATGCTGAAATAAATAGTACCAACGTTCTCAGAATAGTCAAATTAGCTAGGGTTGCCTGTCCTTAAGTCCAATTCTGGACACAGAGGCAAAACGATAATTTTGGGCAAAAACGATATCCGTCGTTGGACCCGCTTTGCACCGAAAAGTATGCCAGAGTCAACGGTCTCTAAAGTCGTCAAACTATATGTCAACAGGTCCGGTTTTTCGATACGAATCCAACCGTATGTCCAAAATTGGATTCCGGCGGGCCGTGCACAAAATCGCCCGTTGAGTCGGACCGTGGGGCCCTGCAAAACGACGTACGATTCAACTATCTCAGAATTGGACCAAACTTGGCATAAAAGACCAAAAAAAACGATACAGTCCTGTTGGCGCAAGTTTCGTCTCGATCTGACGAGCGTGCACGAAGTAATTGGAAAACTTGCACAGAGGCCGATACGGTGAATTTCGACGGATATGCATCAAATTCATCGCGCACACGCGACCAATTTGAATTCCGTCAAAGCCCACACGTCCACGAAGCCGTTACGCACCTTTCGATGCTTTCGGTTCGCGACCAAGTCGCCCGGTTTGGCGGGACACACGTGGTATCGGAGGATTTTATTAAAATTTAGTTTTGGAAAAACATATTTTTCTCAGTTTTTAACAACTTATATCTTTCTGAAATCTTGATGAAATTAGGAACTACAAAAAGGGTTTCGAAGCTGTATACGTTGACTAAAAACCTATTTAAATAGATTTTGCGAATATCTAATTGGTTGCAAATAAACAGCCCTCCAAACAGTGTGTTTGGATCGGATGTGTTCTGCCTAAGAACAGACTTTTGGGTCAACTTCATGCCGATTTTTGGGCCGATTCCTACTCATTTCCATCCAGACTTATCTAATGGATTTGTAGGTGTATATATGGGGTTCATACCTGAAGAAGCGGCTCGGGAAACGGTCGACTGTGCGCGAAGATATCTCGTGACGAAGTTGGCCCTTCGTTGTTCTGCTACTGCTGTCGTTTCCGCTTCTCCGACGCGCGCACGCGGTCCTAGCCCGCGGCGCTGGCCGCGCGCGGCGGCGCTGTGAGCACGGGGTGGTCGCCCCAGGCTTCGGGGAGGTCGTGGGGTGTCGGCACGAGGGTTAGGCTAGGGTTTTGCTCATCGATTCTCCCATATATAGCTCTCGGCTATATTTGCATTGATCGGTTTCGTTAATAGAACCGAAGGGGTCTTCTGTTACTGCTCGGGTGTGGGATAACTTCGGTTGGGCCGGGCCTGCTGGCCTGAATACTGCTACTTGCTTCTTTTTTTTAATTTGTTTTTCTTCTCTTTTTCTTTTTCTTTTTCTTTTTTTCTATATATATATATAAGTAGATATATCATATCTATATACGTATACATATACATAAATACCTATATATACATGTATATATATGTATATATATATATATATATATATATATATATATATATATAATATATATATATTATACATGCACATATATATATATATGCACATATATATATGTATATATATATATATACATGCACATATATATATATATATATATATCTATATATAATAATTATATATATATATATATATATATATATATATATATATATATACATGCACATATATATATTATATATATACACTTATACACACATAATATCTATATTTCAAATGAAACTTATTCTACATTATTTTATTATTCCGTTATTATATATAATCTCGATAAAACCCAAATAATCCCCATAGCATTTGTTCCTAGTGTAGGGCTCATTTATATAAATATGAATATATGTAGTATAACACTTATTTGACAGAATAATAAATCAATAATAAAATAATATTACATAATAATAATCTCAACAAAATGATAATAATAATAATAAAATATTTTTAAAAAAAAATTCGGGAAGGGGAGCTACAAATCTACCCACCTTAAAATAATTTCGTCCTCGAAATTCTAATTTGCAGCTATTCTTTAAAATTCAAAGTCTACCATTACTTTAATCTCCTCAATTTATTTCCTCAAAATATTTTATAACCTTCTCTAGCCATTTCGTAATTCCGAGTACTGGAGGACTTCTACCCACCTTTGGTCACACTACTCCATCCAATCTTCTGTCGCTAAAACTTTATAATCTTCCAACTAACTGCTAAAATTTCTACCAATATATCTGCTGTTCATGGCATCTATAATCCTCTCTTATCTATCAAGCAACCCAAAATTTAACAAGCAACGAATTTACACAAGTAGCTAAAATATATTGATAAATTCTAATAACCTTGGCCATTCGTCTCTCCGAAATAGAGAAGACAGAAAAATAAGGAAGAATAATCAAGAGCAGTTATGAAGTTTCAAGAGCGGTAGAGTGTACCCGATGACACAGGTGGAAAGAGGGTTTATGAACCATTAACTTATTTGCTAGATTGGGCTACTCTAGTCTAGTCACTTGCTAACTCGAAGAACACTTGTTTCTTAGAGGGGCTTGCAATCCGTACAATACGAAAATTTCGTTCTCGGAGTTAATCCAAACAAGGTTCCAAAATAGAACGGAATTTGAGAAATCAAGATTGTGATCTTTCCCGTGGTTACTCAAACACACGAGCAAGGGATACGAATGGAATGCAAGATCGTATCGCGACTTCTAGGTATATGGAATAAGGGTTACGAATGACATTGCATTCTAAGAGATGGAGACTTCATAGTAGGTATAGGGACCTATTTCAATTGGTTCAGTTTTATAGTCCAAATATAGGGGTATGCATGGATGGGTTCTACTGGGTCTTAATGGGTTCCCTATCTGGACATCACTCGTTGGTTTAATGAATATTGGATTTTAATCTATATCGACTGGACAAGATTCAATGATAAAAATATTTTTACTAGGTTAGGGTAACATAGACTAGGTTTCAATCATATATTGAGTCGAAGGAATTGAGTCGAGGTTGAGGCTCTAATGGAAGTCGGAGAGCATACCGGTATTATGGTAAGGGTTTTAGCTAGTGCTTTTGACCTAAAAGTCATGCCACAAAAATAGAGTACAAGGGGACGGGTTTGAGTGGGACATGATATACCTAGATGAAGGTGGACTCGTCTAGATCTTGCATATGCAATTCATTGGAAGGTAACAGATGGTCTCGTGCTCCGAATATTAATGACACGGCCGGGGAACAAAATGATCTAAATGAAAAATAGGAGTCCATGGGGCACTATTTATCATTCTAATGGAATTTTTATTTCGATCAATCGGTAATCCTTGTACACCACAAAATTTTAGAAGGCTTACAGTCTATCCACCTTAGAAGCTAGGATATGATTTTAGGAATGGTAAGGTTGGAAGGATTTCAAAGCTCGGATATTGTCACTCTCCGTTCCCAGAATGCGTATTTTAATACGTATATTGCCTGAATGTATTTATTTAGTATTTATCATGTAGTATCATGTATTTAAATTCCTATAAATTCATGTTATTAATTATCTGCATTTTATTTTATGCACTTTATTTTTTCTGTAATTCTATTATTGCTCTTTAAATTTTTCATGTTAATTAATTAGCTGCTCTTTAATTTCATGCTAATTAATTCCTGCAATTTTATTTCTGTATTTCTTCCTGTAATTTTATTACCTGCATTTTAATTCCTGCTTTAGTTTTACTTTCGGGTTAGCCTTGTTGGACCCGTGCAACCCGACCCATTTAGAACCCGGCCCAACTCCACCTACCACCACTTTTATTTAAAGCCACCCTCTCCCTTCTCCTCCTCATTCACTCCTTCTTCACCATTACTTCTTCTTCTTCCTTTCATTACTCTCTCCACCTACCAACTAGGCAAGTACATCTTGCTCTTCATGAGGACCATATTTATGGTTCAATATTCTTCCTCTCATGATTCTAAGAGAGTTTAGTGCTTAGTATTTTGATTTCATTGGTTCATTTCTTGTAGATCTAAGTTATTGTATTTTCGGTTGTCTATGGGTTTGATCTAGCAAACTCCTTTGTTCTCAAGATTTGATGGTTCCATGTCGTAGAGCATTCATCCTACCCAATTTTGACCTTTGGAAAGTTGGATTCGGACTTATTTTGACCAAGTTATGAACTTTTGAAGCCTTGGGGTACAACCATAGAGTTCTTGCTGTTTGGAGAAGACAGTGAGCAGTGTATGCTAGCTTTTTAGCTGCGTCACTGAGCTGTGCGTGCTCTTTAGCGCAGCATGGAATCCATACGCTACCTTTTTAGGAAGCGTGTGTCTTGCATACGCTGCCTTCTGGAAGCGTGTGTCGTATGGAGTTCATACGCTACCTTTGGAGCGTATGACTTGCATACGCTGACTTGGATGGTCAGGAGTCGTATGGAGTTCATACGCTACCTTTTGGAGCGTATGACTTGTATACGCTGACTTGGATGGTCAGGAGTCGTATGGAGTTCATACGCTACCTTTTGGGAGCGTATGACTTGCATACGCTGATTGGATAGTAAGGAGTCGTATGGAGTTCATACGCTGCCTTTTGGAAGCGTATGACTTCCATACGCTAGCTTGGCTTGAGCGTAACTTGACCTGAGCGTACGCTGGCACATGAGCGTAGGCTGACATGAGAGTAGCCTGCTTACCCTGGATCTTTTATAGCCCTGTTATTGATATCTTATTAGATGTTTAACGTCCATTTTATATCCTTACGCCTTTTGCATAAACTTGATATAATCATGATATGTTGATATTTCTGTTAATTATAGATTATTAGTGGGATGTACCATGTGTCATGAATTAAGTTATAGATACCCGGATTGACTAGAATTAAATCCTGAGAGTTGTAGACGCGACCCCACTGAATGCTAGTTGACTTTCATGCCTTGCCACCATTGATAATGATTGTGATCTTGACTAAATTGATCATGTGTTCCTGATTGGAACTAAGAGACTGGCTAGTCGTCTTATTGAATGAAATAAATGAGACACGTTCATGTTATGAACTTGTACTCGACTGGCTGATCCCGAATATTGACATACATGCACATGCAGGCTTCAATCTATTTATTTATTTATTTATTTAGTTATTTTTTTCTACAAGAAGCATGTGTACTTTTGGTCAAGGCATGATTACCGTAGATAGATTTGATTGTTGCATTACGCTATGTAAGACCTGCAACCTAACCGCACTGGTATCGTTGTAGAGTTGTGCATATCGTACCCCGTACGAAAGTACTCATTTGAATGACCATGATCCACGGCATGGGATTTCACTCAACGTAGAGACTATTAAGTTAAATAAAATAATGATTGCATGGAGAGAATGGATTCTCGAGTTCTTACATGGCAGCCCCCTTGGGACAAGTTACCCGACGGGCCGGCTGGTTCCCACAGATACTGTAAATCTGCCACACGGGCAGGGAACAGTATCTGCTTTATTATTATTGTATATCGTATATTGACGGGCGTCCTGCTAGGACTCGTCTAATTCATGCATGGGCCAATTGATCGACTGGATAGACTAGCCTTGCTTGCATAGTAAGAACTGAGGAATCCCTAATGCATTATTCCAGGATAACTTGGGACTCATAATAGCAAGCCGTAGGAGTTGATTGGCCGTTCAAGATGATTTGTTTGTACACTGTACTCTGTTACCTAACTGGGATGATCAGAATGTCAGGACATGACGGGCCAACTTCTGTCCTTGTTTGGTTGGGAGGTTGGTTCGAAGTGTCTTGATGTGATGTGAATCCTAGTAGCAAGCAGAGCTTTATTAGTATATTCTATTACTTACTGGTTTAGTTCTCATGTCGTGCTCCCTTGTGGTACTTGCTATTAGAGGTCTAACCTCTCTGGTTTTGCATGGCCAGATTTAGAGCCAGTTCCCGAGGATCAGCGTACTTCCACCTCCAGGATGGTCAATACTAGAGGATGATCGCAGGAGGCCTCGAGTGGGTTCCTTAACTTCACCACTCGTTTTGTTATCTACTTTATACCTTGCCGTTTGGCACCGACATGTTAGTCGGATTGTCTTGTACTTACTTTGCATAATTGTAATTAAGTCAGACTGCAGCTGATAACAATTGTGTATACTTTTGCTACATCAATCTGGCTATGTTTTGTAAAGCCAGATCTCAAGAACATTTTGACTGAGCGTTTGGGACGCCTTACTGCTTTACCTTACATGTTCTATATTTCTGTTTTGTTTGAATGATTGAGACAATAGATGTGTAATGACCATAGTAAGACTTCTATGTAGTATGCACCCCCTCGTCTGGTTAGACAGCATGATCGTATTATACGGTATTCATCTACCCGTAATACGTAGCTGGCTGAGTCACTCCCCCGCTCTCCAGTATTCTGGTCTGGGGCGTGACAGATATTGTGCCTCAACTCTTGTTAATAAAGAATAAGGCACGACGTACGAAATACGGTAGATTAAGTCGAGTCAAGGATCATTCCTCAATAAAGGAAAAACAAGGGTGTACAATGACACATGGCGATAAGATAGAGGGATATAAACGTCCATAGTATAAAAGAGTTATCGACGGGATAACCAACTCTAAGGCACATCATATGAAAAGGTTTCTAACAATTGAGTCGTGAATTTCTGTTTGTGTCAACCTGTCAGAATATTGCCACAAGGGCTCTAGTTAAAGCAAGCTTCAAAATAATTAGAGGCTCACAACAATTGGTCTCTTGAGAATAGATAGTCTCCTAGGTTGGCATTTGACTGAGGGTAAAACCTTAATCATTCTTAGACTCTAATGACTGGAAGATCAAGATAGTTGGTTTAGGGACGAAGGAAGGACGAGTAGCCAAAGACCATAGACTTTGACACGCTTTTGTCACGCCCCAGTACCGAAATAAGGAGACGGACTAGGCCAGCTACTCCATATGAGGTACGTAACGTCATACGGCGATCGTGGCTGTCGAGAGACTAGGGGGTACATGCTACAAGCGAGTCTCCTATGGTCCCACAGAGTTCTATGTCTCAATCAATCAAATCACATCAGCAAATAAATGAACATTAAAGATAAAGCAGTAAGGCGTCCCCGACGCTTCATCAAAATGATCATGAGAGACTAGCTTTATAACATAGCTATCTCAGAGAGTCATGAGCACAAAATTATACACAGCTGCAGTCTGTTTAGTTACAATTATGTACTGACACAAAATATCAAGTAATCCGGCTAACAGGTGCCGGTGGCTAAACGCCGCAAAAGTATAAGCAGGAGTGGTGGAGAAGAAACCCACTCGAGTCCCCGACCAGCCATGCTCCTAGTATGCACCATGGATGTCAGGAAGAAGGATCGCGTCCTCTGGCTCTGCTACGAGATCTGGCCAAACAAAACCAGCGGGGTCAGCCCCGAATAGCAAGTACCGCCAAAGGGGCACAAGAGTTAAGATAAAACCCAGTTATAATGATAAGGATAAAGCTTATGCTGCGGCTATAGGGTAGCGCTACATCGTCGGACCCATCTGGCACCCTTACAACCAAACAAGGACAAAAGGTGCCACATGGAGCCGGGACGCGTCGCACTCTATGACCTTCACATAAGTTTACAGATATAAGTAAGAAGATCTCCTGGTCGTGACTTCGGTCGACAGACCATCGCAGCACGATAACAACCCAACAA